>JAPTYQ010000010.1:16614607-16627406 GCA_029814465.1 Ostorhinchus cyanosoma
CTCTCTCTCTCTCTCTCTCTCTCTCTCTCTCTCTCTCTCTCTCTCTCTCTCTCTCTCTCTCTCTCTCACTCTCTCATTCCAATTCAAGAGCTGAGTGTATTTTGCATGTTCAGAGAATTCAACCATGGAAATGCAACTCCCTGTTGTGACTTATTGATGTTATTTGTGTATTTTTATTTGTGTAGCACTTATGCAAAATAAAGAAGAAATGAATAGAATATTTTGTGAAGTTTATTATTTACGTTAAAACTTTGTGAACCCTTCAAAACATAAAAATAATAAAAGATTATTTCAGTAGAACATGATGTTTCTCGTTACATGTATATAGCATGGCATATTTCGCTATATTAGAGTCAATGTGTAAAAGTATCCTATATGATTTTTTGAATGTATATACAAAGTTATAAAAGAAATATGACGTGAAACAGATGTTCAGTATCAAAAGTATCCAGATTCTTAAACAATGGTTTTCTCCGAAGACGGAAAATATAAAGGTAATACGTTATGTCAGCAAGATTTTGTAACAAAGTACAAGGACAAGTACAAGAAATGTTCCCTCAGCCTTCACTGAAGAACTAAAAGGGCATCGAAAGAGCATGGAACAAAGATCTATTATAGTTGTCTGTTTTTTGGGTTTAGTGTTGATGTGTGGAGTCTGGGATGTCACCACTAGAGGATGATAGAACCACATCTATGGTTTTAACTGGAGTTATATAAAATATGCTTGTTATTTTGGATCAAACCAATAGATGTCAGTAGAGTTTAACAAGCCTCTTATTGTTTGGGAGTAAATGATAGACTGTATCTAGGTGAATTTGCTGACAGTGTGGGTTGCCAATTATTTACAACACTTACAAAATTATCACAGATCGTTTACTGTTTTCACAATGTATCTGGCTTTCTACAAAGTCAGACTGTATTCCTATATCCGTCCAACACAAAGTCTTATCTGTGTGAAAACATGACAGTCGGTTGTGTTTGGCAATCTCTGATAGCTTTAATTACATCAATCTTATCAGAGTATCGTTTTAAATATCCAGGATGCTGATAATGTCTCCTTGAGCTCTTGAGATGATGAAGGCCCAAATCTGGGGTGTCCTACTTTCAGAGGCAGCCCCGAGCTGACAGAGGATTCAAGAAGTACTGACAAATCATTTCACATATCACTGTTCTGATTAGCCCTCAAAGACATGGGACTATTTTTGTGGCAACTTCCAAATAAAGTTTTCTTTTACAGTTATCATTTCCTTTGTGTGGTTTATGACCATTTTTTCATATTTAATCCATTGCATTTTGTATTTTTTCAGTGAAAATCAAGTATTTTTCTATGTTTAATACACTGGTCATATATCAGAGTAAATTCAAAGGTTAATATATTGGAAAAAGAAGAAAACGTGACCTTTTCAGAAAAAATATATCATCAACTGAACACAAAAAGAAGCCTTTTCTACCGCTGTCATTTGTGATACTATATGGGTATTATTGGTGAATCAGTGTTGATGGCATTTCCAGGTTCATTATGAAGCCTCTGAATGTCCAAATGGATCATATCTGCTGAGAAATGACATTTTACCTAACGTATTGAAATATATTGATATGATTAGTGATGAGAGTATTTTAGATCAGTAGATGTTTTCGCCTGTTTAGGTCTTTGATGGTTAAAGTATTAAACCAAACTGAGTCTTATTTGTCAAACTTTTAAGGTGCTCTGACATAATGGAGGTGTTATGACATAAAAAAATGAATAAAAATACAGAATTTAATTTTATAATACACATATACAGGACAAGATATCTATTCCAATGCATTTCTAACGAAGTTTACAGTAAGCATGGGGAGAAAAAAAAAAGTGTTATGAGTTTGAAGCAGCAGATGGTGGTTTGAGGCTGGTCACTGTTACAGGAGAAGCCAAGCGAGGAACTCAGCCAAGATGATGAGACTGTGAAATATCTGCAGCATGCAGTGGGGATTTCTCTATTTAAAGGCTACACTATCAAATGCGACTCCATTCAACCTTCTTCCCACCTTGTAAATGCTTCCATATTTATGTTGCATTACACAAAACATACCCCGCCGTCACACATAAACCTGCAAATCCTGCGTCTTCTACCTGTCGGCCTTGACTGAAGAGCTTCATAAAACATACTGAATGTTGAGCCAAATAGAGGCTAAAGACGGAAAAGATTTACTGCCGTCTAGTGGGAAACAGGTCTGCAGTTAAACTCTAGTCTGAAGAGAATATTTACATGTTTATGTTCTCTGTGAGCAAAGGTCACGGAGAGAGGTCATGGTTTACCACTGTGGTTTAGCTTAGTTGTCACAAAAAATGGAACTAAATGGAAATCATTCCCTGTCCTTTGAACCTTACCTCACCTCAGGCTGCTTTTACATTTTTATAATCATTTAAAGTACATTGACCTTAACACCCTCTTTACTCTAGTAGAATATCAAATTATATCTTTTACTTGGCGTGTGAATCTTCCTTTACAACACCTAAACTGCTGCGCTATGGTGTTACAACATGAGAGTCCACAGTTCCTTATTGCTTAACCGATTTGCAATTCTTTTTAATTGACCTCTTTTATGCCATGTCTTGGTTAAGTAAACACACCGACAATTCCACTGACTTGTTTTTTCCTATCATGGCAGATATAGCACGTATCTTGTAACTGCAAAATGTGTCTGAAAATAAAAACAGATCAATATATCTGTTTTGACCCTGGCAGCCACGAGAATGCGGTCAGTAAACAGTTGTAGATGTTCATGTCACCTACTTTCATCACTCTATGTTTGCTTGTTGCAGCCATATCAATGAATTGCTGGAATTGTTTATCAGAGAAACACAGCCAAAACACTGCAGCTGTTCTTTCTAATAACCAAATGTGATAAGCTGTCCTGCACATGGTCAGAAAATACTGTGCAAAAGTGCCAAAAATCAGCAGCTGAACATGCACAGTTAACCTAAGATACAGACAGTGCATGTCTTCTTGTGCGTCTTGATGATTGCGTGCACTGACAAATCACTGCTGCAGCCACATGCACTCTCACACCTGCAATCACAAGCATCCCATCCGCTCTAAACCGGAGTGTGGCGGATCCCGACGCTATGTTCATGTGGTCCCATGGATGCGCTTGTGTGTGAGAACACTCTCAGCTGAATGAGTCGACAGAGGAGGGGGATGGAGGGTGTAATCAAGCTGAAAAGATTAGGGGAAGACGAGCTGCTGAGGATCTATGAGAGCAGACACTAGTTATATAACCCCAACCCAGTTCACTCCGCTTCTAAAAGACAGACTGGGAGGAGGAGGAGGAGGAGAAGGAGGATTTACTGAACTAGGGTGAATCCTTATGTTCAGGCTAAAAAGAATCAGGCCATCGTTTACCTGCATTCACAGTCCCTTCAGGTGACAATAGGTGTTAAAATGTTCTTTACTGTCTATTATTCTTGCTCTCTCTGGGGCGACGAGGATGCCACTGATTATTTGAACAAAAGCAGTGACATATTTCACACCAAAGAAATAGTCATGGCTTATTTTATTGGAGGAAGTGTCCACAATTCAGGCCAAATATATCATCACAAAACGTATCAGTTGGTTTCATCTAGCATCTGTAGGTGTTGATAAAGGTGTTTGGGTCTTGTGACTGTGAGGCGTTTCGGTTGGTGTTTGTGGCAGGGGGCAGTCTGAAGGTGACACTGAGAAGAAAGCTCTTTACAGATCAGGGGGTAAAGATACGACAGATTTTGATCAAAACCAGCGAGGGTCCTAATAGTAATAGTGCAGCACTTTGCATACCAATGAACACTGACAATGAGTCCCTAGCCATTCTTAACTCTTCCATTCACCCTCTGTAAGTAGAAGTTTATTCAAGTGGCCGGGATGTTGCATAACCTCGCTTTTCAGACGTCTATATGTGGACCCTCGGAGAAGCCAGCATAGGACATTTCCGGGAAAATATAAAAGCGCGGCAGAGAGGCAAAAAACACTGTGACCATGACCACCAAGACTTAGCTTATGTGAGCAGCATTAATGCAAAGGCAATCAGACTTAGTTGCATCTAACCTTGAGTAAAGTAAAGCCTATCAGTGTTTAACTCACCTGGCATACACACAGTGCATTCAGTGACTGCGGTTCATCTTAACTCTGTATCACTGACCTGTTCCCTGAATGAAAACCTTTTGCTTGTGGCTCACTGTTTGTCCAAGCAAATCAATAGACAGAATAAAAATAGAGCATAGAACAGCGGTGTGCCAATATTTAAAGATGGCTACATGTCAAGTACTCAGCTTTAAGTCAAACAAACCCAATAATATTTTGCAGTGAACAGATTGATATGCATCCCCTCATAAGAGAGGAGCTTTGTGAATAATCGTGCATACTGCAACCCCGGGGTTATGTCAGGATACTGTATACTGTGGCTTTTTCTATGGATCATGATGCATGTTATGGTTAGAGAACAAAATGATCCAATTATTGTTATTGGGATGTCCTGCAAGAGGTTGGTAAACAACTTGATGTACCACTTGATTCCAGCAGAGGTCCCAGTTTTTCAAAGAAATTCAGGGGCAATGAATGAAAAACACTTGTGCACAGCAGACTGCATCAGACCGGTTTCAGTGCTCCACTTTCAAGTGAGGTTGTCATACGGATTCAACTTCAGACTCTTTTTGCCGATGACTGTGCCGTTGTCTTTCTGCAGTGCAGCCATTACTATATACTGCCCTTTACCTTCTGATAGTGAAAGCATTGTCAGTGTGTAGGATACTGCCAGCTGCGGTTGCTTTATGATGCTGTTCAACGTGCAGACAGGGAACTCCCATGAAGTGTTTATGCAATAAAGGCAATTTTCTGTCATTACAATGCAGTGCAAATAGCTACTTGTTGTACCTTTATCCCAGCACACTGTTAAATCTGCTTTTGTGGTTTTGCAATGCTATGATAATAGCCTGCCATGTGGATCACTTCAGTGGAGAAAGGATGATTGGTGTGTCCAGTACACCACTTAAATATACACTGCATAGAGTACTAATGATATGATCAGTAACAGGAGACTCTTAAGAAATGACCCTTGATTAAATTAAAAGTCCTCAACTCAGCATCCCTAAACCATATGTTACGTATCAGGTGTTCACTGGGTCTGGCTTGAATAAATAATGACAGTCTGATCTTTGGAGCACATGTCAGAAAGCCCACCGCAGAACCCACCATCGACAACCGCCGAAGAGACTGAAAGCTCTTTTCCTGCACGAGGAAAAGGCTTGATTTAAAGGATTGCCAGTAGACAGTGGCCACCTGTCGAAAAGAGGAAGCCCTTCTTGCTGTGTGTCTGACAGGCCGGTTTTTTAACAGTGAACCGGTTTGCCATGGCAGCGGCTATCAGCACACACGGCACCGTGGGGGTGGCCGGTTTGTACTAGGACTCATTACCATCCACCGCCTTAGTGGATGTCTCTTCCAGGAGTCCTTTAGGAAGAAATAAAAGAGAGATGCTTTACACTTTAATGACTTTCCCACAGTGGCTCTCCAAAACAACAGCTCCCCTTAAATTGCGGTGGCCTGGCTGAGACTGGAGGAGAGTCCCCGCTGCTCAACAGAGGAAGGGAAATACTGAGTCCACTGTCTGTCCACTCTGCAAGGCCAGCCAACAGGGGGGGAATAATCAGGTCTTTATGTGGCATGGGGCCTACAGGGGACAGCCTCGACATTGTCCCCCAAGTCGCCCCCCGAACACACACACACACACTCTTATTTAATTGTTCCAATGATCACATTGTGACACCCCCAAAACCCAAAACTAGGGTTTGTGCATCTATTTCCACGACAGAACCCATTTCACCTGTGTTTTATTCAAAGCCAACAAATGATGCAACATGTTCTCTCAGATACAACGTAATTACAATGTTTTTCCAAGTACCTGCTCTTGTTTAAATTTTCTGTTGGCAGGTTTATAAAAATAAATACAGACTGTATTGATTTAAATGACATAATATTATCACATGGTTACTATTCCTTTCCAAAAATCTTTTTTATGTAATCTATGTTTGTGTGATTTGAACCCTGGCATATGTGCAAATGGACAATGACCAGAGCACGATGCCAGTGTACTAATGGTATGATTTTAACTAGAACACATTTCACTTTAATGGGAACAAGGAAGTTATGTCAACAACCAGTCTGAATCAAAGTGTTAGAGACAGTTAGACACAATTCACATGTCAACTCCACAACACTGAAGATAAATGATGGTTTCAAAGCCACTTATGTAACTGCTGGGATGGATGAAGTCTACTGTGGAGCCTTGGTTCTTTGCTCCAACATTAATCTCCAGGGACCAAAGTAATACATTATTTTCTTTAAAAAAAAAAAAAAAGGTTTAATTTGCAAACATTGCAGTTTTGCTGTTCTTCATATTAAGGTACGTTTTCTGTAGATAATGCAAAGTACCATGTATTATTACAACTATTACTACTAATAATAATGATTTTTAACTGGTAAAAAGATTCATTTCCATATCTTATTCTTTGGAGTTTTTCAAGGATTAATTGATTACAATGGCGGTCATAAAACAATTTTACCAAAAAACAAAATAAACTGAGGTTAAGATTATGTATATCCTATTTAATGGTTCTTTTATAATTCAAGTTTTTATTTGGGGCAGGGTATGTAGATGCTAAATAATATATATAGAATTACCTGTATTGAGAATGAGGGTAAGGGAAGAAAAAAAAAAAAGAAAAATTCAGTGAATGAAAAAATAGATAATGAGGTTAAAAATAATAGTAATCGGTCATTTATATCATGTTATTCCAGTAATTATCCAGAATTTGATACAATTGGTCATAACATGTAGATTATAACATTCGGTTGGGATTAAAATACTCTATTAAATACTGTACTATACTAAAATACTGTATACATTTATGATCAGTCATCCACCAAGAGTGTTCCGCAGGGTTTTGTACTCGAACCAGTTATTTTTTTACTTTATATATGAAATGTTATATGGAAATACAGAATAATTTTCCACCGTTAAGTTTATCTGTGAAACCAGATGAAACAAATGAGTGAAATTATATAAATTCAAAGACATACGTAGCTGATCTGTAATTCCAAAACTGAAACTATAAGTCATTAATTGAAGTTATTGTATTTGATTCTTCAATACTTTATCATCTAATGGCACTTTTTTTCTGATATTTCACTGGCATCCTGTACATCTGTCATTTCATACACATATAAAACAAAAGTCTAGGATATCATTCTGTCATGTCTGTAACATTATCAAAATTAGCAACATCCCACCTGAAAGAAACAGAAAAATTCAACAATGGATCATTACTACCAGGTTGCCTATACTTCTGAAAGCTGCAACATGAATAGAGATTACATTTCTCCATTTTTAGCTTCTCATCACTGACTCCCTATAGAATCTAGAGCTACATTTATAACCCCTCTGCTCTGCTAAGTACTTAAAAATAAAGCAATGACCTATATACTTTATAACCTTTTAACCCTTTACTCTCAGAATGCAGTTTTATATGTAGTTTCTAGATTTTCTAAAACTAGACTGTGAGGCAGAGCTTTGTTACCAAACTCATCTCATGTGGAACCAGTTTCCAGTTTAGGACCCAGGAGGCAGACACCCTCATTACCTTTAAGCCTAGAACTAAACCCTTTCTTTACGACAAAGGCTATAGTTATGGCTGGCTCAGGTGATCCTAAACCGTCCTTTAGTCCAAGGCTGTGGGGGGGGCAGCTCTATCTCTCCATGCATTTATATTCGTCACCATCATATGTCTTCCCCTTCCTGCTATTAGTCCTTTCTCCTCTTATTGCTCCATTCATCAGGTTTTTGTGTGCTCCTGATGTGGATCTGGCCTCTAACCTGCCCAGTGTTTGACTCTTTTGTCAAGTGTCTGTGTTGTTTGTTGCTCTTTATGCTTTTCTTTTCTCTGTCCTACTTCCGAAACAGATGGCTACAACCTGGAGCCCAGTTCTGTCAGAGGTTTTCCCTCTCTGCAGCCGCCCTACACTTGCTCTTGGAGGTTTTGTTTGGGTTTCCCCCCTCTGTTTAGGCCTTTGCCTGAACTTGTAAAGAGCATTGAGATAATCGTGTATTATAATTGTTGCTATAAATAAAACTGAATTGAGTCAAAATGAGTGTGGCAAGAAAAAAATCATTAGATGATTTTTAAAAATGATGATGGGAAAAATAGCTTAAAGAAATAAACTGATAAATAAATAACAAAATGATTGAGTCACTTTTGACAAACATTCATTGCATCATTGATGATTAACTGTAATATTATTCTATCATAAATAAGACCAGTCAACATTCACTGACCTATTTTATTATTACTTTTTAAGATTATTCATTTACACTTGTAATTATAGTAAAAAGACCCCAAGCTGGATTCACATGCAAATTACCGCAATAAGGACTCAGATTATAAACATGACATGCACTCTGCACTCTAGTGAGATATTTTAAAGATGACGTCAACAGGTAAATTCTGTCTGGCAACACATCAGCAAACAACTGGACAAAAATGATGGAATACATTAAGTGTTGGTATGTCAAGAAAAAAATAATCTGTGCTCTTGACTATGGGTTATGAATGCTCTATGAGCCATTTGAAGGAAATGAAATGAAATGCAGAACTTATGAAATGTATCTATCTCTCTGCTCTTAATGGTTAATGATGGTTGTCTAATTGTGCTGAGCAGGGAGAAAATATGTAGCAGAGCCTGAACGCCAAGATCAAAAATAATATCGACACTTGTATTCTCATTCTACAGTAAAATATACTGGTTCATTCTATTTGTGAGTTATCTGACTGAACTGCAAAGCATTGTTTGCCATTCCAAATAAATGGAAACAGGAAATGAGACTAGTTGTTGTCTTTTATAATGAATTACCATATTCTATTTTTCCTGTTTATTATATTTCTAACATAATGCATGTTGAGTTAATATTTAGTATAAAGACTTACAAGTTGCTGTATTGTTGCATTAGTGACCATATGGTATTAACTTAATGCTATGGTCACTACCAAAACAGTGCTGTCACTACCAAAACACCAGTTGTTTTGTTAAAAGTAAAAGATAATGAGTTATCAACCAATATTTTATATTAATGGTTGGTTAGGTCTATGTATAATTTCAACTATCGTTAATGGTGAAATAAATATAATCAAGTTTATACAGTTTACAAGAAATATTGTGTTTTGATTCTGATGTATCCTAAAAAAAAATTATAATAATAATTCATTTAATTGTGGAAACCACCTACATTCATTTTTAAAAATAGCCTGTACATGGGGGAATGGAAAAAAAATATTAATAGATTAATATAATTATCTTAATTCTAAAGGTAATTTTATGTTTTAGAGTGACAAATTTTGGGAGAGGAAATTTATTACAATAACGTATGAAAATACAATATAAAAACAGACTATACTTTTACTAAATGTGTGTTCCTTAGATCTGGTGCAACATGGATATGGTGAAAGTTTTAACAAAATAACTTACAAATTTCACACAATTACCAACTCTGAATTTGAAGCAGTTCAGTAGAATGCCTCATATTAGACTGTATATAGGCCATAGTAGTTCATTTGTACACCTTCTCCCTGGTCTTTTAAGAAACAACACAAAAGAAAACAGAAACTAACAATATGCCAGAAGTACTTTAAAATTATCACAGCCTTAACATTTCAGAAACCAGATCAGGAAATGGTCAAGCATTAGTGCAAGTAAAGAAAACCAAAATAACTGATCCAAAAACCAACTGAACCAGAACAGTTTAATGACAATCCTGGATATGATTCACTGTTCACAGATTTGTCTTTGTTCGAGCCACAGTTTGGCCTCATTATTGAAAACCTTTAAATCAGTTCATGTTTTTATTTTACTTTTTTTTTCTTTTTCTTCCATATCTGATGACCTTTAAGTGAAAAAGAGGACCAACCAAATACTTTTCTGTATTTTCCAGGTTTGTAGTCTTACAGCAGCTTCCATTGCAGAGGCTGCTTTACTGTTAGGTTTTATCACTACTATTCACACATTTAAAGATCAATTTCATGAATGAGAGTTGTATAAAAATTCTCAACACTTAACAGACTGTTTGTTGAAATATACAATAACCGCATTTTATTGATCCAACATTTTTAAAGCATGTCATATTTTAATTACTTATAAATATATTGTGTATGTGGACACTATAAACTTATTTGATACTGACATGGAGGTGGTAACTTAATAACTCTCATGTTTCTTTGTCTCTGCCACTAATAATCATCAGTCTTATAAACTTGAAAAACAGGCATTGAACTGTAGGCTCCTGCCAGACCAGTTATTGTGCTTAAGCTTTCACAGCGGGCTCTCCTGAGACTCAACAAAACTCAACTCCTCCTCTCTTCCTGATCTAATTACATGTATTCACCTGTTGCTGTACTGTCTGCAGAAACACTGGGAGAAAGACCCACATGAAACTGGAAACCAGACGACATAGAGAAACTGAGACGGTCAGAGAAAACAAGCCCAAGTTCAGGTAGAGAATCTAAATAGACCATTATTATGACACCTGGTCACTCAGAGGTCAGCCTGGACTGTTCACTTTGCCTCTATGTCCTATTGAATGCTTTGAAATAATGTGATATATGATATATACAGAATACACAACCAAAGTCTATTTGTGCTTTACAGCTTTTGAACCAAAAAGTGACCGGGGTTACTGGTTCATGGTAGAAATATAAAGACAGCAACAGCAGGAAGCAGCTGTTTCCTTCTCTTATCCAGACTCATGACACTGACAGAGCTGACTCATGAAGAACACAGTCACTTTACTTGCATTGTGCTCACAAACTGCTTACATAGAAATCAGGGAAGACAAGTGACGGTGGTGCTTTTTCCCTTACGTCTTTCAAAGTCTGTTTGAAAATTAAGAGAAAGCAGAACAGCCTGCCAATGCAGTAAAGTTTTATCTGCAAAGGTTGATGATTATCCCGGATAGCAGAATAAATCATCATAGCAAACGTGTTATTTTTGACCATTAACATACACGTGCCTGCTCATGAAGTAACAATATCCGACCTTTTTAATGTAAGATTTTCATTTTTATTAGTATTAAGTTCTCTTTTAGTTCTGTTTGAGTCTCAACCAGCTGTTAATAGTAATAACAATAATAATAATAATATAAAAATTGTAACCCAAAGTGCTTCACATTGGTTAAAATGTACAAGAAATAAAATGGAATTTCATAAAAGGCTTAAGACATAAGAAATAAATTGATATTACACACAAAATTAAAAGAGTTATTAAAGTACAATAAGTAAAATGAAATTTTCACAAATTCGCACAAGACAGGGGTGAAATAACAGATGCAGTAATAAGTGATTATACATAAATTAAAACATTTCAATCAATGGAATAAAAACCGTGCACATTCAGGGTTAGGGTTTGTGACCCCATTTTCATCTGCTTTCAAAGCCTGATGAAAATAACAATGTTTTTTATTTGATTTTAAATATATTCAGTGAGCTGGCTTTTCTAATGTCCTTTGGAATTGCGTTCCATAACTTTGGTGCATAGTTAGCAAAGGCTGCATCCCCAGTTTTCTTTATAATATTTCTAGGAGTTGCTAGTAACCCTGCGTTGGATGACCTTAGTGTTCTAGTTTGTACATAATTGATCAGTGAGTTTGCAATGTAACTAGGTACTGTTCTATTTAAAGCTTTATAAGTGAGGAGTAGTATCTTAAAATCGATTCTGTAGGTTACTGGTAGACAGTAAACAGTACATAACAGTAATATAGTCTTTGCTGTTCAGCATTGGACTACAACTATCATTTCATTTTGGAGTGAATGAGCAGATTACCCATTAGGAGTAATAGTGATACTGCCAATATCTTGTTTTAGCTCTTTACATCTATCTTACATGAAGGTAATGAAAGGTTAATTTCCATTTCATTGTTGTGTTCACTGGATAAACTCATTCCAGGATGTGTAAATGTTAGCTCAGTGCAGGTGTGTACAGATGACTACACTGTGCTGCTGTGAAAATGTGTGTGTTATTTTTGTCGTAACTTCATGTTATGTCTTGGTAGTGATCCAAATGATAAGAGCAAATTCAGGACTTGACCCAAAATTGAAGGTTGTGTGCACCCTGTAACTTCCAGGACAGGATATCTTGCTGTTCTGTTGAAGGTCAAAGTAGTGTTTTCTAAATACGTGATGGGGTACAGCGCATGTGGTGTGGAGTTCTGCTCATTGGAGAAAGCTGCAGGTGGAGAATGAAGTGTTGAAAAAACTGGAGGGTAGCTATAGCTGCTAAAAGATTAGAAGAGTTGGGTGAGCCTGAATGCTTACCAGGCTTTTGGGAATTAAATATTTAATGCATTATTCTATGACAAAATCAAGTGCATTATATCAGACACTTTTTCTATTTTATTTTAACATGAAACGAATGAGAATGTTATAAGCAGATGGGTGCTTCTATGAAACTGCATTCATTTTGGTACCTGGCACTTTTTAGACAAATTTAGACAGATTTCCCCCCAGGAAATACCTAATGATGACCTCAGATAAATAAATAAATAAATAAAAATGATGCTCTTGCTCTTAGCCATCCCCAAATGAATGACTTTTTATTAAAATATTGGAGCCAAAAACAGGACCAAAATAGGGACATAAAAAACTACCTACGAGTCAGTGCATTTTATCTGGAAAACATGGCTGGAAATGGTCTTATATATCCTTATAAATAAAGACAGTGTTAAATTTGATGATCCTAGTGGTTTT
>JAPTYQ010000010.1:16669942-16688595 GCA_029814465.1 Ostorhinchus cyanosoma
AATCAAAAATGCTGGTTGGCTGCAGGTTCCAAGGTACAGTCTGGAGTCAAAATGTCAAATTCTGAGAATGAATGAGAAAATGATGTCTCAGAACTACCAGCTAATCTGCACATTTCAATTCTTTTTAGGTTCTTTCTAATGGAACATTTATAAATCTAGTGTATACATGTACATAAACTTATATATATGTGCAATAACACTTATACATCGAAAACATCTGCTAACCAGCACTTTTGTCATTTATTTTCCAATTTCCTTTAATTAAAGTATGTATGATTTTGCACATTTAACCCTTTATTGGGCAAGTGACTATTTTTGGTAATTTTCACATACATTACAAGGCATTGAAAGCAACAGCCCATACATGTTCCTTTCACTTTACATGTGTTTTTACTTCTTAGATTTTTTTTTTTTTTGCCACTTAAAGGTAAGGAACCAAATATGGTAACATCATAACATCACTGACCTTAATTTTCTACAAAATAATAATAATTTAAAAAAAAAAATCACAAAAATAATAAAGTCTACCATCCTCCAATAACACACTAAGGTTAAAATCTTGAATTTCAGAGTGTTTCTACCGTATGAGTGACCAATAAAGGGTTCATCTCTGAGGCGGATCATGTCTGAATAAATAAAAAACGTAGACCAGTGTAATCAGCACAACTTGCTTAAATTTTGGTATTTTCATCTTTCAGTGTCTTCTACTATTAAGAAATCCAGCAAATTTTACATACTCCGCTAGAGGACTACTTTACTTCCCTCTTTTTATTTATTTATTTTTTAAATTAATATACAACATTTAAGATTATTTGCTTCTTTATATCAGGGTTTTTATTGTACATCATCTCCAATATTTGCCTTTACTCAATAAAACAACATCCTTGAATTCCAAATTTCTGCTGCTACCTTTGTTTGTTTTTTTTTTTGCTAACATGCTTCTGCTTTGTTGTTCTTTTTTTTTTTTGTTGTTTTGTTTTTCCACAGTGACAACGTTTGTGTGTGTGTGTGTTTCGACTCTCCGGTCTGATAATCAGTGACAGAGATGTTATAAGAGTGTGACAGAGTTCTATTTGCCATAACTGACATCTTCATCCCATCACTTTCCTTGTTTTTTTGCAACTTACCAAGTGCTGGCATCTGTGGTGTTTCCAGGCGGATACACTGCAGTGGACTGGGAATTCAGCGGATTCAGACAAGGCCACAGCCGCTCAGGCAGGTGGAGAGAAGAGCTATGCACACAAAGCAGTACAGGAGGAGAGGAGAGGGAAAGAAAGAGAGGGAAGCATTGACTGACTTGCTTCTTGGAGTCTTATACTTGAAGTGTTTAGCAGACATGCTGTCAGATTCAGGGGTCATAGGGGATGATTGTATCGATGGTTTTTATTCGCCAGTGAAATGCAGACGGAAAGCAGGCTTGAGCAGCAGAAGCTCGTGACGCAGAAAAAGCAACATAAATCACCACATGCAGTTTATACTGGATGAAAACTGAATCAGAGGAAGTAACACTGTTGAATATGTGGCCAATTTTCACAATAACCTCAATATGTTGTTGCTTTTTTTTTTGCTCTCTCAGCTAACATTTCCAATTCAATTTGGACTGCACAGCTTGGAATTGGATTGAATCATCATCATCAAAGCAGCAACCTCAACTTTGTTTGTGTATAAATACTTCATGATTGTGATTTATGGATATCATGATTGGCATTAGATGATTTAACTGTAGCGGCGCAGCAACAAAATGCAATAAGTTACTGTACTCTAAACCTGATCCTGCACATTTTGCACCAGATCATCAAAGCAAACATACCTCTCACATGTAAGCGATCAAAACTTCTCAGCATTACATGTAAAATAAAAATACTTTGAACTGCACTTTTATAGACAGTTCATTTATTTTACTTGTGTGTGGCGATTCATTGACCTGAATTTTCGACATCCACTACAGACACTGACAGAAACACGTAAACTCCGCTTTGTTTACTTGTATTTATACGTTGTTTTGAGCTTTTCTGTCATTGCTCGTCTCCGTGATGCTCATTTATATTTTCACAATTTACATTCACATTCAAACCCATAGTCTTTGTGACATACTGATGTGTATTTGAAG
The DNA here is from genome assembly GCA_029814465.1 of Ostorhinchus cyanosoma. NCBI lineage: Eukaryota > Metazoa > Chordata > Actinopteri > Kurtiformes > Apogonidae > Ostorhinchus > Ostorhinchus cyanosoma. The sequence continues at coordinate 16,672,053 of JAPTYQ010000010.1, forward strand.
AACAAAGTCAGAGTACGTGAAAACTTGAGTCATTTATCACTGATAAACAACAACAACTGCTGTTAAAAGATTAATGGCGCAGCATTAGCATGTGTCTTTGTAGCCAAACATGTCATCACCATCTAATTAAAATCATGCATTTCCAAATATCAGATCGAGCCTGAATCGTTGGGTAATCCTTCTATCAAAACCAGAAAAAGTCTACCGCCTAGCAACTGAATGACACACTGAATCAGAATTGCCTTTATTTGCCAAGTATCTTAAAAAAAAAAAAAAAAAAAATACAAAGAGTTTTACTCAAAATGAGGTGTAATTTTGTGAAGGAATGTGCAATATTTGTTTGCCAACAGAACATCAGTTCATATTCACAATAATTCTCCTGATCACAGTTTTAGCACAAAAGCCTTAAACTGCTAGCACTTTTTTTTTTTTTTTTTTTAAGTAACTCTTTCCACGAACTAACACTGTGCAAAATAATCCTCCTCAGAGATCCGGTTTGTGCTGATGTGTTGGTGGCATTCTTTGTAAGTTACTGAATGGATGCTTTAAGTATACAGTGTTTGTGACACAAAGTAAAAAGGGTGTTGTGTTTCTCAGGGCAGTTTGCAGAGGCTTTTCAATTGCCAGTGGCCCATGATGCCTGACCCCTCCCATTCTTTGTCACCGCTGGCGCTGTACTGTGTTTTCTCCCATCTCTGTGGCAACCAGTGCTGCATGCTATTGTTGTGATGTTTGTCCACAGCTAAGGTGTCGCTTATGTGTTTAATGGACCTCCCAGTCCGCTTCAGTGTCCGCTTCAGAGTCCCCCAGCAAGGCTGAACGGCTGGGCCCTGCCACTGTTTGTCCCTGTGTGTCAGTGGGTTGAGGCAGGGTGGGGATGAGATAGGGCTGATAATGGCTGCTTTGTTCTTTTGCTAGATGTGTTGAAGCGGTGCTCCTGTGGACCAGGAGACGCCTGGTCAAACAGAGACACACAAAGGCTCTGGAAACGGCTGGCCGTGGCCCATTCTCCACAGTCTGCCATGCTGCCAACATGCAGCACCTTCTGAAGCCGTGCTGAATTACTACCCTCACAACCTTTCACACATATAAAAGCGCTCTTTCACTCAGTGGGAACACTGACATTTGCCTTGTGTTCAGTACAAAGGATTTTTTAATACTAACTTTTTTTTTTTTAGGTGATTACGCCTAGGTCATATACACCATTAGTATCAGTATGGGGTCTCTCTTTTGAAGGGCATTCAATTTATTCACTCGTAAAAGCCACACAGACATTAGTTGACTCACTTGAGCTTAAGTCATGACTGATCCCTTTTCCTCTACCATTGATGTGTAAGCGGTGCATTTTGCATTTTGCTTTTAAGATATTCATTTCACATCATTGATTGACAATGTAGGTGCAAAGTAGCCTTGTTATGCTTAATACAGCTAGACATTTTGGTTAAATTATTCACCATTACTGCACTTTTAACATTTGCAGAAAAGCTAAAAGGCAGCACAGAGAATCATCATGTTTGTCGTTATTCAGAGATGATGGTGAATTTAATAATCAATAACAGAGAAAACTTTTGAAATGCCAAGAAATAATCTCTAGAGCTAATGCGCCTCATATTCTCATCTACCGGCTGATGTTTTAACCTCTTTAGCATAGCCCCTTGAGGAAATAGGGGATATGATTAGGAATTCGTTAGTGGGCTTCTATTTTTATGCTGATGACACACTTTCTTCTCCCGGGCTCTCAATGTTGCTGGCTCTTGACTTTCTCACTGTCTTTTCTGAACTAGATCAGCTGTTTACCACCATGTAGAAACGTGACGTGAAGTTCACTGACTAAAGCAGCTGCAAGCGGAGGACTGATATCAGTCAGGGAAAAAAGTTCACTGTCATCTGAAATCCAGTCACATGCCCTGACACCATTCACGGGCTTCTTCAAAATCGGTCTCCTACATGCAGCCAAAAAGGTGTTTTTTCTGGTTTTATTTATTTTTCATAGCTGCTCCATTTCTGTTTCACCAGTTGGACCTCTAGTTATGCCACCTGCCTCATCTATTGACTGTGAGATACAAAAAGGATGCACAAAACCAATAAAGGGTGCCATACAATTTTGTTGAAATCCGGTGTTTTTGTTCATCCCATCATGTTTGGAGCAGATTACAGTGTGTCCACACATCCTCGCTCCCCTGGGGTGTCTTCTCTATGGTTCAGGTATTGTGACCAGGCAGGTGGGCTGGTGGCCCTGGGCCCTGGGCGCTTTGGAGAAGAGAGGACAGTGGCTGCATTTGTTTCCCACTGAAAAGGATTACAGGTCCTGACGGCCATGATTAATCACCCAGAGGCAGACATCTGAATACGACCAGGGAAAGGTTCAACTTTTTAATTCATCCCACACACAATCTATTTAAACCAGCTGTTGGCGCTCCTTTCCCTCATCTCTCTGCTCTTTCTTCTCAGTGACCATTGCCTTTTACTGTCTTTCTCTTTCCATTTATGGCTCATATAATTATCTGGGGACGCACAGTTGTTGTAATTGTGGGGGTGCTTGGACGCCACTTGGCGTTCTATTTTTATTGGAGATGGGCTCCTTTCTTCTTTGGCGGAGAATGGTTAATTGACTTTGTTAATGCATTTGGGGATTAGTGATTTCTCAACAACAAATGACCTTTATAGAGCTCTGCGTCACATATTGTTTATTGTGTGAATGTGTGTGTTGTGTCAGTGCATGTGTGTGTGTGTTGATCCATTGTGACCTTTTCTTGTGTCAGGTGTGTTTGTGCAGAGACAGAGAAATATTTCCCTCAAAGCTTCTTTTTCCGAAACACTTCAAATTCATAAACATTTCTGTGCCACTGTGCTGACAGACAGCTGAAATCTTTTGAATAAATTTCACATCTCACCATGTTCATATCCACTCATATGAGCAGGCCTTCTCATTAAGACTCAGCAGGTTATATGATGGTATTGCTGGAATCCCTGGAGCAAAATGAACAGGGACAGCTACACTGCTTAATGCAAGGTAGCCTAGCAACAGATAGTGGGATGGCGGTGGAAACATACCCTCATATTTATGTTTACATGAGAGAATGATTTGTCTGTCAGGCTGATGGATCCTAATGTTCTCCTCTCCCCGGGGCTTTTCTTGTGCCGCACGCAGGCCTGACACTTACCCTGAAGGACAGGCACCACCTTCCCCAACACGCATGAATACTTAATACTGTTAGACTGCATTTATGCAAAGAATGGAAATGGCACTAGACGAGGAGAGGGGGGGATAAAATGCATCAAAAGCATGACACAGAATGCCTCACGAACATGTGGGGGAAGCATAGGGAGCGATCGCAGACATAGGGGAAAGGCAGAAAAGGCGAGTTGTTTCTTTTCTGCAGTTTATAACAGCGCACAAATAATCAGATTGTACTTTTGGAGAAACGAGTAGTTTTATGTGCATGGCGACTGTTGACAACTGTGACAATATAAATGCAAGTCACTTCCAGTAACTACAGTACATGAGCTATATGACTTGATAGAGTCTGTCTTTACTGTATGTCCAGCTCCTCCAGGGACAGACTACATCAACTCAATTAGCCTGGCACAGCCTGAGTATCAGCACCATAGATTAGATTTCACTCTGCCTTGTTTACCAGAGAGCGGCTCGCAGAATAATATCTATACAATTTGTGCTTTCAGAAAAATGATGATGGTATCATAGTGAGGAGCAGCAGATATAAGCTTCTCCTGTGTTGCGGTATAGGGTAACTGGCTGGGAGAGATATAAGAAAGCCTTTTGTCAGGAGATAGGCACATCCCTGTTCATCTTGGGAACTTGTTTCCATAGTTACATCAATGTTGTTGAAGTGCGAAGATCAGGTATTCCAGTGAGTGATCCTTTACATGAGCTTTGCTCTTCTTGTATTGATTTCCAACCCACATTGAAAAAAAACAGCCCACTGCAAACTGTCTCTGAGATATTGTGGAAGTAATGAAAGGGCGAGATGTGTCAGAAATACGCTGGACGGGAAACAAAGGAAAAGCCTTTCAGAAAACACTGAGAGATTTGCAGATGTCATGTCCAGCTCCTCTGAGGGTCAGGTAATGCTGTCAGCACCGCAAACCGCGCAGCGTGAGGGCAGATGAAACCCGAAACTAATCCCTGTTTAAGAGTCGATCATCGGCGTGTTGTTAGCCACATGCTTATGTGTTCATGTGAAATCTCCTCCACCGACAGCATGCGGCTTGCTGTATGCTAATGGCTCTGAGAGGAGAGTTAATCACTGCTGCACGGTTAGCCGCATGCTTGCCTCTTCCAGCATGGCGGTGTGTTCCAGGGGTTAGCAAAACACTGGTGTAACACATGATCGCTCTTTATGAGGCTGGGGCCTGCACGAGAGAGAGGGGGCCCACAGACGATGCTAAAAAGACGGTAATGACAGCCATTCACCGCAATCCAATTATGCAAAAGGGAGTCTAAACAATTCCATCATCCCCTAAATTAGATTGTCCTAACGAGATAAAGGCACCAATTAATCCTGAATTAATTTCTACAGCTCATTTTCCCCAGAAAACACTCTAATATGCAAATGCCAAAGAGAGACAGAGAGGCATCCTTCTGCAGGGCTTTACACCACCTCTGATTGTTCGCTTCTCTCTCTGACTGCACTTATGAACATTTATTAGGAGGATAGAATTAAGAAATATAGCACATGTGACAACTCAGGTGTAAAAATAAAGAGGGAAGGTGTAGGAGGAAAGGCACATTTCTCTGGATTTAATGTTTAAAGTTCAATAAATGACATTTTTTATTGACATAATTAAAGTGAAGCTCAGTAAACTTGAAGTGCCACATCTAGCGTGATAGTGGGTAAGTTTGTAACTAATGACAGTTTGATATAAATATAACATATTTGTGAATGTTCATTATCTTAATTCGGTGAGGTTCATTGTTAAAGTGCCCAACGTTGACGGTAGAGTAGAAAACCAGCGCTTAAACAGAGACAAAGGTTGCTGGCTTTCAAAACAAAGCAATTAGAATTTTTGTTCATCATAATCATCATTACCATTTTCACAGTCCTAATTGTCTCGCTGCCAGCTGTCTTGAGTTGTTATAATTGAGTGATCTGACACATTTTCTCAATAATGCCTGAGATGCAGCCTCCACCTTCTGTATGTTTACAGAAATGCTCGTTTCAGTTTGTATAAAATTATCATTTGTTTTTGATCCACGTGCGTGACCCACCGAGGGTCAGCAAATACATAACACCTGTATAATTTAACATGTGTCTTGCTGTTTCGGATGATTTATGACACAGATTCAGCAAAATAAGAGCTGGCTATTAAGCAATCTCAAATATCTGATCTCAAATATCTTGTAATAAAAATTGTCAAGTATAAAAAAGAAACAATGAAAAAGACAACGAGGTCATATATCATATTCACATCACATGACAGTATCAGTTTTAATAGATATTTATATCATCTGTTTCAAACTGGAAATGTTATTAAGAGTTTGTGAAATTCAAAAGAACTTTCTGAGGTGTTAACTTAAGATATAAAATTCAGTCACTTTGGATGTGAATGTATATCAGACTTACGTCTTCATGATCAGGGCTTTATCAAAACGGACCAAAGTCTCTCGTAAAATAAGATAATTAATGAACATGTCCATCTTCAAAAGACCCGCAAAAAAAGAAAATATGCTCTGCTCAACTATACGACAATCATTTTCATATTGGTATCAGCTGTTTAATACTTTGATCTGTTAATAGCATCCAAATAAATAATTGCAAGGTTTTTGTTTTTTGTTGTAAACCTTCCTTTGACCAGTATTCACTGAAATACAGAGAAACATGTAAAAGAAGAAAATAAAAAACTCTTCTTTATGGATTTCAATGTATTGCATCTCATACTTGTAAACATTTCTATCAGCTTTGTTTCTATCTTAGTCTTGCGAATTAAACAATCTTTGTTCTTCTCTTTAAGTATGATCGGTATGCAATGATGATACACACATTTATCTATACTGTCTTTACATCCGTATATATGCGAATACAGAATGACTCCTCATTGCTTGTGATTTCTAATGAGAATGTTCATTGTCTTCATATTGAAATGAATGCATCTCCATATTTTACCTTGCAGTGTGTCTTTATGAACCTGGTTTGGGCCTTGAAGCAGAGTATTTTATCGATTGGTCGTGAGCTACTACCACCTGTGCAGCCCCTAGTGATGACAGAAACAACCAGGCTGTCAGTTGCCAGGCAATATTCACAACCACTGGCCCACATCAGCTAATTACCAGCAGAAATCACGTATTGACAGATGGGCGCATGCATATTGATCGGCCAGTTCTGCCACGTTCTAAATCACCAAACGCTAATGAATCATTTCCCATTTGGGAGAGAGGAGGAAAAAAAGCATTAGTCTCGCACTTGACATCATACCTGTTTCTCCACATAGCGCATGACGTGTGTACACACAAATCACAGCTGCAGCAAAAAAACCCTCCCAGGACTTCAGCTGCTCATATATATATATATATATATATACAGCACCAGGATGTCTGCCCGGCTGTCTGTCTGATCTCTGTGTCTGTCCATCCCTCCTCACCTCGGCCATCCCTCTCTCTCTGAGCTGTGCAGCAGTTATTTTTCATCGCAGCGAGCCGGCTGAGGCAGTAAATACCCTGCTCCTCAGACTGTGGACCCAGAGTGACCCTGCAACCTCCGTGTCTCTGATGCCTCTCCCAAGGTCTCTCATTCTAAGGCCCCTGTGATGCAGCGCTCTGGTTGCAGTGCAGACCCTGTAATTCACCAGCCTGCTAGATCGCCTGCCAGGAGCTATTGATTTTTGTTTCCCCAATCTCCAGGAGAGAGGGAAAGAAAAGATTAAAAACACTTTGTCAGTTTGGTAGGGAATAAGAATTCTGCACAGGGGGATACCTAGGAGGGCAAGGGGTCAGGGCTGAGGTACTGTACGTCTTTATGGCTTTAACTATTTCTACACCACGGACATCTCTGTCTGTGCTATTTTACTCTCCTTGTTTTACTTCCTGTTCCAAGACATTTTAAGCATTGGAAGAGATGCTGCAATTTCTCACCACAGTTTGAGAAGAAGCCAGTGAAGGGCTGTATTAAACACACACGGCTGATTAAAAGCACGGATCGCATTCGTCTCATCACTGTAAAACTCCAGTTTACAAGCACTGCCGACAAAAATCAGTTTTCCTTCTACACAGTCCAAAAGACATTTCTTCATTATCTTTCTGTTTTTGCAGCATAATCTATCTGTCACCATCATTCAGCGTGCTCTCTGTGGGTTATTACAGCACATGAACGTAAGAATGATTCACTGATCATCTCTGAAACTCATACTTGTTGTATCACTGTCTGTTCCAGCCAGATATCTAGGTAGCAAATCTAAACACTGATAATGCTCACTCGAGGTGTAGGGAAATATACCCTGAATAACCTATTTAACTTGATTTTTAATGCTTCAGAATCAGTTGTATTTGCTGAGTACATACATACATGCAAGGAATTCTTTGCCAGCAGTTTTCGTGTCTCTAGATAAAAACAGAATGTAATAAGAAATGTGAGGAAAAAGCAGAATAATAAAATCTCCTTATACATATAAATACGATAGAAATAATAATAATTACAAAAAAAAAACCCCAGAGGTATCTACTTATGTACAATAATAGCATGGAATAAAACATGAAAATGATAATTGTGCAGTGGTGGACATCAGAGAGAAAGAGTGTTAGCTGTTCAACACATATTTACCTACTGAATACATATGTAAACCTTTGCAGCAGATTGTAAGTGATGGTCCTGAATATAATGTTTAGCGGAATGTAGGAAGATCTAAGAGCAGAAATATAATACAATATGCATAATTGTGGTTTCTTTGATGTGTGATTACACGAAAATAAGAAATGTTGCATTTTGTTACCTTAGATGCAGCTGTCAGCCATGTTTCTGCAGCATAGAGGGTGATATTGTTAAGGTGCTTTATTGTCACATAATATGTTTGACTGTAGATTAGAGCTAAGGTTCCTTTTAGTAAAGCCTAGAACAGACACACATATAAAAACACTGGCTGTAATGAGTGTCTTCCAGTGGTATAATGGTCCCTAGAGAAGTGGGTATACTCAATTTTTGCCTTTTTTTAAAAGTAGTTCTGAAAAAACACCCTGTTTTAGAAACAGTGACATGTAATACTACTCTGTTTAGTTAATCCAAAAATCCATCAGTAGTATTTGGTCACTATTATAAAATTATTATGACTTGATCAGGAGCAGTTTGTAGGTATTATTGATCACACAAGCAGCTGCATGAATGTAAAATGTATTAAACATGAGGCAAACATAGGATAACGTTAGCCTTTCATAACATTAGCCTTTCATAACGTTAGCCTATTTGCAGTTTAATGACAAAATCTCTTCTCCTCTAAATGTGCACTCATACGGCCAGTAGTTTAAAACAGTAACTCATTTGGAAAACACCTAAAAACTTACCTCAGAATTACGGATTCCATAAAAGTAGATTCCCTTGATACATGCCACTCACTTGAAATATGTTTATTCTGCCTTTTCTTGTTCTCATTTCCAATAATCACCCATCTTTCAATGAGATGTGCAGTGACCTGTCAATCAACTGGGGTGGAACTTGGACCTGAGCTGCCCAATCAGGTTCCAGAGGTGGATAGGGCTAGCTAGTTAGCAATATTTTCCTCACCATGACCCGCCCTACTCTGCCTCTGATTGGCTCATCAGTTCTCGTGTCTAAAATTAAACAATCTAATAAGTGAAGGCGAGTAATAGCCAATTAGAGGCAGAGTAGGGCGGGTCATGGCGTCACCATCCTGGGGGAAAGAATGGGTAATTTGGCTCGCAGATACTATTGAATGGTGCGTATCAGGGGGGTTTAGAAGTGGGTATACGCAATGCTGACTGAAAAACAAGTAGGTATAGGCTGTATACCGCCGTATACCCTGGAATACACCACTGGGGTCTTCCATGCGTTTTTTGGGACTGGGCTTTTGCGACTTTACCACTAGATGTCACTGAATATTATACACTGAACCTCTGAATCCTGGACTCCCATAAAACAGATGTACAGGTAATTATCGTCAGCCATTTGGCACTACTGATTTTGTACGATTTCCTAAAATTACGATTAAAAAAAATTTGACATATTACTTTATATGTAACTTAGTGCTGTCAAACGATTACATTTTTTAATCAGATTAAATAGACTCAAGAAACAAGGGAATATATATGCACTTAACATGTTCCTTAAACACCTTCAACAGTTTTAACAAAACAACTGTCTTGTTCTTTTTGTCCTCATATTTCCATCCAGAGGCCAATGTGCTGTTTAGCTTCTTCCGTCTTTATGGGTTGGTTCTGCTGCCTGTCACTACTGAATTAACTGCCTATTTGCGCATGCGTGATGCTAACTCTACTTCGACAAACTGCCCGAAATTCCTTGCCAGAGATATTCAGAGTCAATCTGTGCTGCAGATGGGTTAATAACCTTACAATTTTTTTCAGATTAAACATGATGATGGATTAATCCCCATTAACGCATTAATTTTGACAGCCCTAATTGAGCTATATGTACAGTTTCTTATGTCAGAATTGTTTGTATTTTATTGATTCTTGAACATTACCAAATAACACTCTGATACAGTGTTGAATATTTCTTGTTTAGAATGAATGGAATCTAGTTCATTTTACATCTGTCAAAGAGGATTTCACTCACATCTACTTCGTTTGTCACCAGGATTATGAAAAACTGCACTGCATCAATTTTCATGAAACTTGCAGGACTGGTAGGGCATGGGCCAAGGATGATTCCATAAAATTTTTGACCAGATCAATAAAACGATAAGTTGAGTGTTGATTGAATTACAGGGCATCTGTAGCAAATACTGCTGACAAAATTAATCATAAAACAGATGTGATTTGACCAAACTGCATTCACTAGTTTATTGTTGGATTGAAGAGCACTTACATTCGATGCCTGTATAATCAGGCACGTATATAAATATCTAATCTATCATATTCATCATGCACACTGGTTTATTCTTATCATTTCCTACGTAATATTATATACTGCTTTAGATTAGAGCTTCACATGTTAATATACTGCATGTGAGCTTTAATTTTTCAGTATTCTTGACTTTTGTTCCTTTGTGCCAGATGAGTGAGATGATGAATTGAAAAAACCCATGTGCTCTGAGTTCCCCGGTTTCTCATTTCAGTCATTTGGGAAAAACCTACACACACACACGCACACACACATGCACGCACGTACACACACACACACATTGCCATGCAGTCAAATACAGTCATGCTAATGTGATGCCAATGCATTACCCCATCAGATTGCGTTACGCATGGACGGCTCTTATCATTTCACCCTAACTTTCAACTAAATGTGGAGAATGTTTTCCCCCTGACATTAGGGTTTGGTAATGGTGCCTTTCAGGGCCACTCTATTTTCTGAGATGAAATATTCATTCATTGGCAGGGACAGTCTTAGAGGAAGTCTGTCTGAAATGTGAATTCATGGTTCCAGCAGACATTTCTTCAATATTTGATGGGTCATCAGAGCTCTGTGTCTAATATTGAGCAGTTCTCCCAAATATTCATTCTCTCCCTGTTTTTCTTCACTTGGTTAAATCTTCTTACAGTTAACCAAATCAGGCATAAAAATATGCACGAAAACACCTTCTGGGGGTAGCTGTTATACATATTTTGGTAGCACTTTAAACATAAAGCATTTCTTTTCGAATTTTCCTTAAGCTTTGGTGACAGTGTTGTGTTTTTTTCTCAACAGGTTAACATCTCTTAAGTAAGTCCAATCCATTGTGGAAAAGCATCAGCCAGTGCACACTAAATCAGCTTGATTGCATGCCAACAAGAAGATAAAAGGCTCGGAGGTGGGTACAGTAATCCAAAGAGAGCGGGTGGTCTGCTTGCAGGCATATCGTTTTATTCTCTCATGCATATTCACTTCTAAGCCTCTGAGTATGCAGATTAGGCTTGTCTGAACAGTGGACTCTCCAATCACATCCTACTTTTGCTTTTTCTTTTTTCTTCGCCTCTAACTGCACCCTGCTGTGCATGAGTGCAGGGACAATGACTGTAATGTGCATGTATGTGTGTGTCTGTGTGTGTGTGTAGGGGGGATTTTTGCTTGTTTGCAAGTTCGGGGGCAGGCTGGTTTGAGTGTGCATGCATGAATAAACGTTTGGGTGTGTGTATACGTGTGTGTGTGTGTGTGTGTGTGTGTGTGTTTTGGTTTGTGTGGAGGTATGTGTTTGCCAGACACATGGCTTTGTCTTGTCCTGGCACCATGCTCGATTCACCAGATGTTCTCCTTTTTTATCATCCTCCACTTGCACCGTGTTCTTTGAGGTTTAGGGAATCTGTGTCGCTCACATTCAACTTGCTCTGTTCTTCTATAATATTTTTTAGAAAAACTACAAGCTCTTTGAAGCTTTGTTTTTTTTTCTTACATTTTTGAATAAGAAATCATTGAAATGACTCCTCTCTCCTCCAGTAGCAGTACTCCATTGAACCATAGTTTGTTTTTAGATTTGATGCTTTTATAGAGTATAACCATAATTATTTATCTTATTGATGAATTCATATATTAAAGGATCAATATTTTAAGATCTACATAGTCAGTTTTAAGCAAAAGACAATGAGTGTTGCGCATTATCGCTGCTCTAGAGGTATTAGAAGTGTTTCCATGAATGCATATTATGCACATTTTTATAATTTTGCATTGGAGAATGTTTATGGAAACAGCAAAATTTGGGGGGAAAAACACTAGTTTAAGATGTTTTGGTTTTTTTTTACCAACAATACATTAAAAAAGAAATGGAATACATACTTTTTGAATAAACTCCATCTGGGTACATTAATTTTCTTTAATTCAAATAAAGTGATTAGCACAATTTTCCATGGTCATTTTTGCCTGCATCAGATTTAAATGAAAGAATCTTGAATATGGTTTAAGGTCCTGGTTCCTTTACAGCAGTGTGTTGCTTTGCTTTGTGCTCAGCTGTGTGTTGACATAAACCATTACTTTATTTGTCTTCCCCTGAACTGGACAACACTGATAAAGGGCTGACAAATGAAACATGAAGTGTAAAGATGTGAAACACTTCACACACTTCAGCCTGTATCAGTTACCTGTTTGGCAGATGTAGTGACAGCTATTGTTAGCTAACATGCTAATCTTAGCTAGCACCAAATTTCACTTTTTCTTCTTTATTCATTAAAGACTAATAACATTTACTTATCAACTTCATCCAAGACCTCTGTAATGGATGAGCTCCTAACGTTGTCTTTGTCATTGCATAGAAAGTGGTTGAATAATAGTTCTGCAGAAGACTGAATACAGATGTACAGAAATGGACTAGGAAACAGGAAATGACATCACTGTTTAACAAGTGGATTAGAACTATGTGTAGCTAATTTTTTTGCTCCAAACTACTTTATGTAAATGCACATTATTTTTGGTTTTGCGACTTTTCAAACGATCACAAATTCAGTTGACATTTCACAAAGAAAGCAAATGCTAAGGAGGAAGTCAGAATAAATCTCAGAAGAAAACTGTAAAATGACATTCAAGAAGTTAGTCAAGAAGCATCTATTGACCATAAATGATTGATACTTGAATATATATACTGTATATACTATACCGCTGCTGACCTAAAGAAGCTGTTGTGTTTGTATCTTGTCTGTTATTTATTTTCTTTCATGTTATTTTGTATGTGAAAAATTGTTTTGTATGATTATATTGTATGTTATTTGCATTGACTAGTTGTAAAGATCGTTTTAAGGACCCCAGGGAGAATAGATCCTAAAGAAAGAAAGAAAGAAAGAAAGAAAGACAGTAAAAGGTTTTCTGTTATGCTCAATAACAATCATTAACTTATAAATACAGTCAACAAATGACCAACTCCCTGCATAAAACAGACTCAAATGCAAACTTTACTTAGTGTAACATTTCATTTGAATATTATTTTATTTCCAAATTATGAATTTTTGTTTATTATTTTGATATTTGTTTATGTTGTAGTTTAGATATTAATTCATTAATTATTTATAGTCAATTTAGATTACATATTTTTTTATTATGTTTCTTCTTGTCTTTCTTAACATTTTGGTTCCTGCTTGTTGTTTGTGGTACGACCTGTTTTGGCGTGACACAAGTGTGGAGTCCATGTTGGAGCATGTGTGATTATGAGTTGTCCTGAGCTGCTGACAATAAAGCTGTCAGAAACTGTCCTGCCGTTGGGTGATTATAAACACGGAAGATAGTGAAACATATCAACATTAAGAAGACTATTGTAACCTGCCTTACCCACAGCCCTGGTGAGACAAACAAGATTTAAGGGTTACATTAGCATGAGAGCATGTGCAAATATTACATATTGAACCTTTAATGTTTTCTTATTTTTACATAAATGTGTATTTTTTGCAGAATTTGGGCGGTTTTCTTCATTTGGATCCCTGTTATTGTTTACTGTTACACATTTTAGCACTAGGGAATTTAGTTGCTAATGTATCTGGATAAGATAACTCAAAAACTGCTGTTGTTTTACACGAAACTTAAAGAGAATTGAACACAAGAGGTCAGGGTTGAACTCACAGACAGCATAGGAATACAGCATTTTGCCCAAGGACACTTCAGCAGGGTAGATATGTGTGTGGAAGAGGAGGTTGGAACTTAATTGTGTTTAATACCATGTTACCATTTACCTGCTGCTCCAGGTGAACCCTTTGCTCCAGGATTAGACGGCAGGAAGGAAAAGTCAGGGGCGGTGACTGCTGTACCACGCTCTCACCTGGTCAGTGCAAAACACACGTCAACAAACACAATCCCATCAACAAACACAGAGAGCTGTCAAATAAAGCAACACTTGTAATTATGGGAGGAGTGGAATTCAGATTTATTCGTTCCAAAATGAAGCCTGCCGATTGACGGAAGGACAGCTCTCCTCCATCTGTCATCATTGAAGCCACACACGTCTGACACAGGGATTCATTCGTCTTGTCGTCTTTGACAGTCGGATTTTCCCGGCGCACTCCCACCAGAAGTCGCACGGGATTTTGGAGGCAGACTAAAAAAGAAAACACTCTGTGACAAGGAGTAGGCTCTTTATGAATGCAAATGAGTCTGGGAAAATTCACAGAGCAGCTTTCGGGCTCCGAGGCTCCGGCATCCGTCACATCTCCCCCCACCAGGCACAGCCCACGCTTTGCCAAGAGGTCTAAGGGCTTACAGGGGCCCTACAGCAAGAACAGACACACTCATGGAAAAGGGCATGGAAATCCAGTGGCTAGCACACACAGCAAGTGCCACCGGTGATGATTATTCTGAAGAAAATGATAAGCTTACTGTTTCTACATGCCATCCACAGAATGGTTGGCTGGTTTTTGGTTTTATTATAAAGCATTAATCTCCCTATCCCTCTCCGTGTGTAGGCTATGTGTGTTTCAGGATGCGTCACTTGTATCACTTGACATTTGGCTCCCCTTTTATCCCGTTCCAAGGATAGTAAGTCAAATGCTATGTGACAGGTCGACCCCTTCATATCAGTCATCCTTCACCCTGACCCAGCCTCAGCTGCACAAAGACACAACAGCTCCTCCACATTGAAAATGATCATTAGCTACAAGCTACCGGCGGATCCTGCTGGGTTAAAGGCAGGAAGCTGTTTATTCAAACTAACAAGGCAACAGTGCATAAAATCTCCATCCTAACCAGCCTATTCCCATCCAGTCCAGATCTGATTTTCTCATAGCCAAATAAGAGTGAAAAAAAAAAAACAAACCAACAACAACAGCATCAGGGTATCAGTTCTTCAATAAATTAACATATTTAAAAAAAAAAAAAATCAGATTTTTCAAGGAACACCATAAACAGTGTCTTTTGCTGTTAAAAATAGTAACTTGAATGTCTCAAGATTTGCTAGGAGTTGATGAACTGTACTGGGAACAAGTGGGTAATGAGAAAACTGTCATACTTAATGCCAGAAATAAAATAAAGGGGCAGTACATCATCTCATACACGAAAAACAATACTGAGTTCCAATGCTTACTTTAGATACTGGTTTATATTTCACATGGAGGAGTTTATACAAAGACGTTATGTATATGTTGGACTTCACTGATACAGATCGCATGCACCGTATTATTTAATTACTGTCTATTCCACATAGGAAACATTTACATTCTATCTACTTTGCTCTAGAAACAATGTTAGGGTCCTGCGCCTTTTTCATTACAGAATATGAAATAATTGTATAATTGCCGCCTTTGCAGTCTTTTATAAATGTCAAAGAGATGGATGAAATGTGTAAATTGTGTGTTTTCAGCCCCCCTGCTTTAATTTCCTTGACGTTCTTCTTCTGCATATTAACTCCACAGTCCATTTTTGTACTAATATGTTGTTTTTTGTTGTTTTAATCAGTAGTAAGTTTTGCTTTTTTAACAAACAGGCTGGGATGAAGTTACAAGCACAGAGACATATTCATCGACATCAGACCCACTGAAATCATCAAGCTGACGTTTTTACTCCTTATACCTGCTACAGGTAAGAATCTACGGCCTTCTTCGGTGGGAAAAAAGACCATATGAACTCCCATCAACACTGGAGCACATAAACCTATTTACATAAATACACATTCTTATGAATAATTCAATAACATATATGCTCTATATACTTAGGGAAATCAACATGAAGTGGTGTTCCCCTGACTTTTGCTTTCCTTCCTGCCTTCATATTTAATGTTGAGGGGAAAATCAGGGTGGATAGAACTGCGGTTATTTTGGTTACATAATAATGTTAAAATCTGGTGGAAATACAGGAAAAGAGTATAGAATACTTCACACATAATAGCGGTTAGAAAGTGTGAATTGTATTGTAGGATGTCCACTCCCCATTTAACAAATGTCACAATAAATCAATGTTTATGTGATTTTTAACTAATAAAAATACAATATATGTGTAAATATTAATTATATATGAGTGCCAATTATACAATATTTCGTTTATTTTTTCTTTCCATTATTTATACAAAAGTGGTCTAATAAGAGTACTTCACTTATTTTATTTTTTTTCCCCACACACTTTTCTTTTAGATATAAAACAAAAATACTTTATTCATCCCAGGATGGGAAATTATTGGAAAGAGACAGAGGAAGTGCAAAACAGTAGCCATATATACAGTTATATATACAATATACAAACACAAACAGCTGTGGAAAAAATTATTAGACCACCCTTGTTTTCTTTAATTTCTTGTTCATTTTAATGCCTGATCCAACTAAAGATACGTTTGTTTGGACAAATATAATGAAAAACAACAAAAATAGTTCATAGGAGTTTAATTTAAGAGCGGATATCGAGACATTTTCTATGTTTTTCTTGATAATAACCAAAATTATTTCTTACATCACAGACTATGGTATTGTACTGATAAAAACAGTGCTTTTAGACATTCCATGTTTTCTTTTCTGTCT
>JAPTYQ010000010.1:16709475-16725073 GCA_029814465.1 Ostorhinchus cyanosoma
ACACACACACACACACACGCACACACACACAAAAACGCTCTGGCATCACATTCCTTGAGATGCCAGAGCCTTCCCAGGGGGTCTTCAAAGCGCCGTAGCTTTCAGAAGGGGGTGAGGGGGGATCCAGCTCGAACACCCACAGTATGTTTTTGGGGATGGTCCCAGTTTGGCTCAATTTCATCTCTTCTCATCTTTCTGTTTCTTTCCGTGTAGTTGGGGAATGGCTCTGAGACACGGAACACTAGTTATGTTGGCAATTATGTTAATGGAATGCCATTAGGCCATGATTGTGTATGAGCGAACGGGGAGAGAGGGCACGTTTTCAGAGACCCAAGTCAATGTCTGCTTTGATCCACTTGGAGGAGAGGCTTTGCCAAAACATTCTCTACATATTCTCTTTTCACCCATAGATGTAATTCATTTATGAGCGGCACAAAAACAGTTTGACCAAGATGTCAGGGGTTGGCTCATTTCTGGATGTTTGTTCTGGGTAATGATGTACTCTGCATGCTTTTTTTTTTTTTCTGACAGCTGTGAAAATAAATCTGAATAGAGACAAAGAAACCATCTGTCATCAGCATCACTAATAGCACTGATAGCACGGCTACTATCACAGCATCTTCTAGGTGGAAATCATCCCCATTACCAGGCATCAAGGCTGCTTCCTGCTTCCCTCTCTGCTGTTAAGAGGCACCATCACACACAAACACACCCTTCGTCGCTGTTTCAATCATTCTGTGAAGACAATTTTGTATGCGTTCAGTGTTTTTTTGGTCATTTTCACTATTAACATCATCGAGCAGAGGCATGCAGTAAATGTCTGTTTTTCTTCGGGCTGGGCTCAAAGCGGAGAGCTCCTTTGGCATTTGTGATGTGTCGTCAGTGCGCTGATGTTATTGATCCAGGACCTTCCGAATTCATTAGGAGATCCAGCCCAACTGTGCCGCATCTTTATTTATGTTGCTGCCCCCTCCCTGGCCTGCCTCTCTCTCTCCCTCTCTCTCTTTCTCTCTCTTTGCCTCTCTCCCTGTCTGCCTTTCTCTTTCATCCTCCATGCATTATTCTTTTATTATTCTTTTACAGCTGCCTTATCGCCCGCATTTTGGTGAGGATAAGACCTGTCATCTTTGGGTCTTGTCTGGGGAGATGATGGGAGACTTCAAGGGGGAGGAGGAGGTGGAAGAGAGGGGAGGAGGGAGCAGGTGGGTGTAAAGAATGCCTGCTGTCCCCCCGTTTCCCCCCTCGTCTGAAATGGACCTCTCTCTCTCTCTCTCTCTCTCTCTCTCTCTCTTTTTTTTTTTTTCACTCTACCTTGCTCTCTTTCACTCTCGCTGTCTCCCTTTGTAATGAGAATCTCTCTCTAATTGAGGGAGCTGCAGTGAGCTGGCCGAGGGCGGCAGGGTTAGATTGTGATACTGGCTACGTGACCGTTATGCTGATAGAGGTGGCAGATCAATAATTTAGGCCCTGACCTTAATGGTGGTGTTAAAATGCTCATTCCTCTGGAGTCTGGAGGCCTTAAAGGTGCAGAGTTGGATAAAGCCACGGAGCTGGCTGGATGTGGAGGTGGAGTGGGGGATGGTGGGAAAGCAGATAAGAGGAGAGGTGGAGAAAGACAGAGAGAGAGTGTATTTGCAGTCATCCCCTCAGTCTGTAAAAGGAGGGATCATGAGTGATGTTTTCCCTGCTTCTACATTCACACACTCACATTGTCACCAACATTCATCCTCTTAGAATCTATATGAATGCCATAAGCTTTTTTTTTTCTTTTTTTTTCCTCTTTTTTGCCCGTGTTTGGTATCTGGTTGTAATCCGTTTTCATAAGAAATCCTCCACCCATCCTTACTGAATGCATCACGGGCAGCCCAGACACCAGAAGTGAACAAAGACTGCAGTAACGAGTGGGTTTAATCTGGTTCTGGGCTTGTCTTCTTGCTCCTAGCTTAAGGCCATGCACATTGAGAATTCGGACAGCCATCGATTTGATTGTGAGGGACATTAACGTCACAGCCTCATGCGTCTCCCTCTGAATCTCTAAGATCCGACTCATTCCCTGCTGGCAGGATGCGACCATCTCGGCTCTCCCTGCTCCTCCACACCCACCCACCCTTAGGGGATGATATATTAGATATAACCAATTCAATTTTATGCAGCCAGGACAGACGCCCTGGGGACATAAACACACACATTTTTAATACACTCCTCGCCAGGAAGCCCAATGCGCCAGAGCCTGCGGCTGCCCTGGGTCTCCTCTCACACTCAATTATTAATGTAACGGCCGTAGTGGCTTAATTAAATAATAAAGACAAGCTCCCTGCAAAGGAATGGGCAAGGACAAGTCAGAATGGAAGGCCTCTCTAAATGTCTGATTTTGACGTATATGAGAATGCAGTGCTGTAAATATTCAATATTGCAATAACAAAATCCACATTGACATACTTGATATCTGCAGCCTTATTTCTAGCTACTGGGCGACTATTTTTACACTGTATATTAAATGAGAGGTCCGTTATGTAAAAAGAGGCCATCTTCTGTCTAAATTGCTTTGTGACAGTGGTTACTGTCATTTTTTTCTCCAGAACCATTTCTTTATTTTTAAATAAATCATTTCCAGAGGTGTAGACTTTTGGCTTCAAGCCTCAGATCTGCTCATAAATCAATTGTCTTAAGAGTTGGGTCAAACAGGGGCTTGTGACACCTCAACTACATAAAAAGAATGATTTCCTCAGATTATGGATTCCTGCCACCTCAAGGGCAACCCAGAGGAAGCACTCTGTCTCCGACGTGATGAAATGTGGCGTTATCTTTTACTTTGTTTCATTAGATTCACTGGAGATTACACACTCTATCCTCAAACACTAGATTTTCTAGCTTTCTAAGATGAGAGATCTTCTGGCCTCGGGGCAAAAAAATATATTTCCAGCTCCCATTCCCGGTTTGTTTCTCGGGTTCATGTCTGTTTTAACTTGCAATTAATTATTTAAATTCTTTTTGAAATGCATGTTACATTTTGAGTGGCTTGTTCAACGGCAAAAGCAGTTTTTTTCACTAATGGCAAGTAAGCTCCACCATTAGATTGAAAAATAGGCCCATTGTGTGTGTTGACTTGGTGGCGTACTGCGATGAAGGATTGCGACAAACTGGAGTGTTTAAATCGGCGAATTGAAATTAATGCCCTCTCAAAGCCAGGCTTGCTGACGATACATTAAAGCTAATACTCCAGTGAGGTCGAGCAAATGTTTGTTTATATACATGAAATACACTCGGAGAGAATGAAATGATTTGATTTTGCCCAAGTAAACACTTATATTAAAAAGAGAGACAAAAGAAACAAATTGTAATGCAATGTAGTGTGGGTGCTTTCTGTGTGTGTTTTTCTTTGTTTTTGACCAGACTAATCTTTCCCGACATGTTTCATTTATAGTCTTATTACTGCTGTTTTTTTTTCTGCGATTCATCTTTTTTTTCTTTTTTTTTTTTTTTTTAAATTTCATATCCTCCTTTTTTTTGCCACATACATTTAGACCGTGTCCCTCTCTTTTGTCAACACCGCTGACACATTGAGACACTTTCAAAGGTCATGCCTCAAGTCTGTCTTGTCACATCACTTATTCAAGCTGGTTTTATTTATTCATGCCACTTTTCGATTTTAATAATTTAATGCAGTGAAATGCTTCTTTTATGCCGCTATAAAGTGCTCGCGAGGAGTGTTGACATCCCGAAAATATGGTTATATGGGTTCTTTATACGGCTCGGACAGTCCTCCATGTAAAGTGTGAGCTGTTGCTGTCAGTAGAAGCTGTAATGTGTATCGATTGAAATTATCCCTCACTTCCACTGCAGCCAGAGGACTTCTGAGATGCCGAGCGAAAAGGCAGAGTGTATAAGAGGCTCTTTTTGTACTTTTCTTTTTCCTTTAGAATTTACTGCCAGTGGCTAAGAGTGGTATTTATTTTCCTCAGACTCTGCTCTGCTATCCTGGAGTTGGCAGAGTGATTTTGTAGAATAGAAACATTATAGACTGTTAGTGTCAAAGTGTTAAATGTGATGTATAGAGCTGGGGGTTTCAGAGGGAGGAGGGTGGACAGGGTTGAGGAGGAGGCGGTAAGGAGGTGAGCATTGCCAGCCATGACTAGAGCAAGGTGCTCATGGGAGAGAGGAGCCATCCACCATGTGAGGGATGGCAGGGTAATGTGGCGGGAGGTAATGGCTTTTTTCAGTCCGCTGAAACAGAGGGGAGATCATTAGGGGCCGCTGTGCCGCACCGAGCCGTCCGTTTACCCCGACTCTGCCGGCGTCTCCTGTCAGAGCGGGGATGTGGAGACACTCATTGTGTTTGTCTATCTGTTTTCTGTGGTGCTGGCAGCGTTGCGCCAAAGAGGCAAGAGTGTTTGATTATTATTTTGGACCTTTCTTACCGCGATGGATAGACACTGACACTTTGGCTTACAGCTGCACTCAAATATTTCCTTACCAAATGCTTCTCCAGCTGTGAAATCAAATCAAATAGCCAGCAGAGACCTGATGACAAAAACAAACCTCCTTACCTTCCCCCCTCGCTGTTATTTAATTGAGTATAACGTTTAATCAAAGTAAGTTCGCCGATTAGGTCCAAAAGTGTTGCTATAAAAAAACAAAAAAACCTTACAAACCTTAAAAAATAAAAACACCTTTCATGACGGTCGATTGTGAATAATTACTGTAAAAAGATCACAGCTGTAGTCATAAATGTTATGTTACAAGCTACCATGTAACACTTTATCTTTATAGTTCAACACTCAAGTCTTAATCAAAAGAGAAAATGACTTCAGACGGAGATAGTTTGAAAAGCTTGTAGACAAAAAGGCCTTCAGATCTCAAAGAGATTGTCTATGGCATAACACAGATACATGCTTTTATTTTCTGCGGGGTTATCACCATCTTTGGTCTGCGTGTTTAGTTTACAAATTATTACAGTTGTTGACATTTATGTCTTATGAGGTACAATAAAAGAGCACATTTAAGCTTTATTTTCAGACACTTCAGACCAGGCTCCTCATTCGGAAA
Source organism: Ostorhinchus cyanosoma (assembly GCA_029814465.1). Classification (NCBI taxonomy): domain Eukaryota; kingdom Metazoa; phylum Chordata; class Actinopteri; order Kurtiformes; family Apogonidae; genus Ostorhinchus; species Ostorhinchus cyanosoma. Next base: position 16,714,522 of record JAPTYQ010000010.1, read on the forward strand.
AGCCTGTTCTTTCAGCTTTAGGCTTGTTAAAGCATTCGGGAATATATGGTTTTCTATATGGGGTATGAATCTGTAAACGTTAATTGTGGGGGAAAAAAAAAAAGTAGTGATGGCATGCTTTCAGTGACCTATGTTAGAAATAAAGGTGTGCTTTGTGCATCAGCGAGGACTCCTCAAAACCGGTTAACAGCACTTTGAGCTGTCGGTCGATTTTTGCCCTGGTGAGCCTCCAGCCCGGCGTGACAGAGAAGATTGGACGTCATTAGGGTCTACACTCTTTCCGCTGTCTGGGGGTGTGTGAAATGGGTTCTGCAGCTGCCAAAACCGTGGACTGTTATTGTGTATCACCATCGTTCATCTGAAAACTCAAAAGAAAGGCTCGTACAACGGCGCTGCATATTCATCTCGCAATGTCACTTACCTGTACTGTATTAGATTTGCAGACATGTGTTTTTTTTTTTTTTTTTACGCGCCCTCGGATGCGAAGTCATATCTCTAACAAGAAGATTCTCCTTGGGTTCCCGTCAAGACTCTTTGACACTGTATGAAAAAAATGCTTCTGAGAAATATGATCACTCCTGTAAAATGGACCAATTACTCCCCATTGACAACCTTCAAAGCCCACTTTTATTGGCCGATTCAGCCAAATAAAACTTTATTGCATGAGCAGGAAGGGACGCCGTCATTTTTGCATAGCTTTTCCAAGCCCTGCGTTTATATGATCCCCATTATTACACCTCTGTGACATTTAAACTTTATTGAACAAGACTTTAAAATCTGTAGGCAGTATATAAAACATTGAGGAATTTATTTCTTTCAGATGGAGCGACAGTCCTCGATATTTTAAGCCTGACTGGAACAGATTGACTCGGTTTTGTTGGATTGGAAATGTGTTCGAAGAAAGTATAGGTTTCTGTTCCTGTAATATTTTTATAGGATTTATTTAATATCTGAAATAGCTGGTAATACAGGTTTTAATACAGTGCAAGAGTTAAGATTGAATTTATCGTTTTGTTTAACATTAGCTTCCCACCTTAAAAGCTCATGTGTTTTTGCAGACGTTACACAGACAGAAAGTAAAGCAGAAAAAGGGAAAGGCATGGGGAGAAAGGTCCTGCCCCCCTCCTCTGTGTAATTAAAAGGGGGTGTCTGTCAGGGGCTGCTGCTGCTTTGTGTGGCCCCATATGTTTGGGCGCTGATACAGGGAGGATTATTCTGTTTGGAAGCCTGATAACAGCCTGTTTATAACCTTGGCACAGGCGGTAGCCTAATCTGGCAGCAGCACATCTCTCCCCACCTCCACCCCCTAAATTTTCACAGGAAACCATATTGGCTATTTTTTTCTCAACTAAGGGGAGCAGTCATGACCCAAAAAGACTCACCTATATCTCTTGTTTGCATGTATGTTTGTTGAGCAACACGCGTATGACACAAATTGTCGATTTTTAGGCTAAATTGTTGATTTGAATGGGAAAGAGTATCGTGAAAATTCATGACAGATGTAAAATTAGTCCGGGTTGTTTTGCAATCTTGGCTTATCATCACGCACTTAGCATGGAGCAGAGAATATGTTTCAAGGTTTTCTTCTGTCTTTTCTCAAGGTTGTACAGACTCAGTTCTCCCGCTCACCTTTTCTTTCCCTTGGACGTCTGTGTTTCTCTTGTTACGAGCCCCATTTTCATTTATAATCAACTCGTTGATTAGTTCAGCCTTTTGTTCTCGGAGTATACTGCCATCATAGCCTTTCACTTGACTGAGTGTGTCATGATTTTAATTCTACTACTGCACGCTGCTTTGTGATTTTAAGTCTTTTGTGCTCTGAATTGTTTCTTTTGAATGCCTAAATTATGCCTTTCCTTGACTAATTGCAACATGATTGATTTTATAAGATTAATTGAACACTGGTTGCTCAGTATGTGGTCCATATTCTTAAAAATGAAAAAAAAAAAAAAATCCTGCTGGTTGTATGATAGATAAAAAATTTCACTGATGCTGCATTGCCTACATTTGAGCATAATTGCTCTAAAAAAGCTCAGTTTGACCTTTTTCATTGTATTATGAGTCAGTATCACTCTGAGCAACACTGTACTTGCTTTTGTGGTGATTCAATCAAAAGAAGAAATAGTGGAATCTAAGTCCTTGCCCACATCATTCTGAGACTTGCCCTAAATGTTCACGTTAATAAGAGGGTTCCAACCTTGCTGATGAGTTTCCAGTACTCTGAATAAAAGTCACTCTTGGTAATGCACTGTTGTATAGCGAGGACCCTTAACCGGCACACTGTGGGGAGAGGGAGTGCTCAGAGTGGCAGGCAAAGAGAACTGTCAACCTGTCACATTTCTCCCTCCTCTTCCCCCTGATAAATTAAAGTTACACAGTGTGCGTGTTGTAGCAGCGGAAGGCTGTGCAGAAAGCCTGGCTCCTCAGGTCTCAGGAGATAGCTGGCAACTAGGTCAGACTGATAATGTAATCCGCTGACTGGATCCTCAGCCCACTACATCCAGAGAAAAGCATGACAGGAAAAAAACGGAAATGTGGGAGGAAAATAGGAAGTTTTATGTGTTGTTGCACTTACTTAGCATTACCACGCTGGCTCTGGTTAATCAGGTTTGCAGGAGAGTAATGTCCATACAGTGTATTGTTAGAAAATGTACAGATAACGTATCCAACTGGTGTGTCTGTGTGTATATGTGTGTGTGTGTGTGACTTCACACCTGATTATTCAGAAAGTATAATCCATGTCTATACCTTACACTCCTCACACCGCAATCTTATTGACACGGCTTCCTTTTTATATGTTATCTTTGCACCACATACTGCACTGCACATCCATAACAAAATAGTATCATGTGAGTCCGCGGGGAGAGAGTGACAAGAATAAGTTCCTGCATCAGCAAGGTGCATTTTCAATCCCATGCAGTATTCCAGAGAGGCTCTGTGGGCCCACTGTGACAACTCTGCCTCCCTGCAGGTGTGGAAATGAAACAGGGCCTATAAATAGCCGAGGCAGCTGGGAGTAGAGCACTGTAGAGCAGGAGGGGTGGGGGAATTAGAGGTCCAGCTGGGGATGCAGGTGTGTAGAGGCTGACCGACAGAATACGACTGCTGTCTCACCCAGGGGGCCAAAGTGAGGCGAGGCTACACCGCGATCCAGTTTGCAAAGTAGTAAACTTCAATACAGTACATTTCATAACATCTGTTTGTATAAATCACTTCAATCTGTTACCACAGACTCCTTTAGAGTTTGGTAAAATCAGAGGCAAAGTAATTTCTCCAGTGCTTCAAAGTTAGTTCGCAGGAAGTGGAAGGTTTTTTCTGCATTCATGTCAAAGAAAAGAAACAGGAGCATTTGTCCTGAAACTGGCATTTTATTGAAAATATTATGATGATTGTACATAAGTGCAGAATTGTTGAGTTTTTGTGATATGATATGAACTTAAAACCATTTTTGGTTTACTGTTAAAGGCAGTGACTGTACCTCTTTGCTGCAAATTTCTGTGACTGTTTTTACAATAAAAAAGTAATGACATGTAAAACCGGAAAAATGTAAAAGTAGCTTTTCCATTTTGCAGAATTGCCTGTGTGAAAATTTTAAAGGTTTCAACCACGAATGTACTGTTAAAGAAAGAAAAAATCTCACGATTTATTGCAAATGACAATAAAGATGCCCGGTGAATCATTATTTTGACACCTGTGCAGCTTTTAGTTTTGCATTTTGATCTGAGCGCTGGTGTTGTGAAATGATAAGTGTGGACTGGATGAATCCCACTGGAACGTTTGACGCTGTTTCCATGGTTACAACTATCTGACTGTTGGATTTTCTGCTGCTGCGGCTGTGTCTCTGTCCTTCGTCTTCTTCCTTTCAGTATCACAAGCAGTGCCGTCTATGCAGCTTCAACCTTTAAACTAATTTAATGAAAACACTCTGAATTAAAAATGACCCAAATGGTGTGATGTACAAATACTGTGTTAGTGTGACAGTAATAATGTGTGGCTGGCTGAACATAAACCTGTGAAATAGTGCATTTAAGCAGCTTTTATTTTTGTTTTATTTTGATCTTTTCTGAGGTTTTGCAATTTACTATATTTTTCAGAAACCTTTGCATGAAAGAGCTGATGTTAGTGGAAGTGAAGCTCTCGTTTTAGACAACTGAAATGTCAACCACCTGCGGTAGAGCAGAGGATACACCCGACGTCTGTGCACATGCATTTCTCATGTATGTCAGCGAGGACGCCCTGAAAGGCAGTCAGAGTTCAGTGTTGTTGGCTCGGCGTTTGGGCTGTTTCAGCAGCTTTAGTTTTGTGCGCTCGCAAAGTTCACACAACTTGTGTTACAGCCCTGTTCAGAGGACTGTGGCGGTGGTGTTGTGTCCTTTACTGCTCCTTTATCACCGCTTTTAGACCACGGTGACCTGGATTAAACCCACATAGGTGTTGAGTCTACACGGATCAGCATGTATCATTCTTGGCATGCTACATTTTTAGCAATATCTGTGTAACTATAGCTGTTGATTTAAGGTTGGTGACAATGAAATGACCCGTGACACCGGTACAAATAGAAAAGGTTGAAGGGCACCTTCACCAAGGACGCACAGTCTCACAGTTAATGAAAAAAAAACCCCGCTCATATTGGTCAATATTTATAATTATCATACAATAAATGTCAAATTTTGATATTAAATTTTAAATACTGATTTTTTTTTATCTTGAGTGAAAGTTGAGAACAGACTCCAAACATTTCACATTTCAGAGGAAAAGATCCAATATTTAAATCAAAGATAACGATAGAATATTGGTTCAACATTAGAGAACATTGAAGCAAAACAGCAAAATATTGAAACACTGCTTTTATTGTAAACAAAACCTCTGTATTATATATGTTGTTACATTCAAGTGCACATTGTAAACTCATAGATCCATATGTCTGAATTTTGTTTAAAGTGAGGAAGTTTGTGTAATTTAGTTTTTTCTTTTGTCTACTTTTATCGTTATAGTAAGTGTTTGAAAATACTTAATGTTAATATTCAGAATTGTTTAAAATTATAAAAAAAAAATATTGACATCATGATAAATAGCAAATGGAATTAAAAATGGAAAAAATAATGTCCTATTTATGTCAAACCATCCACCATCTGTACCAACAAGTCCTGTGTTTGTCCCTGGACCATCCCCTGTCCTGTTATTTCATGACAGTTTGTGTAGTTTTTGTGTAGACCTTCTACAATGCAAAAAGTAATGAAAGCGTAGGCTCCTTGGTGGAGGTAAAAATGGGTTGAGCATGCGTTCAATAGACCCTAGTGAGACATTCCTTCTGTTATATGAAAGGGGATTTAGTGTTTCTGGTGCTGCTGATGCCACAGGGCTGTCTGCATAGTATATTGGTGAGCTCCTTTTACAAATAGCGGCCTTGTCTTTATTTTTCAAAATCAAGCTTGAGCTTTTAGAGCAGAAAATGCTGCTTTCATTCCCAATGGATGAGCTGAAATGCTTTTCATGTAAATGATGTCTAGCACTTCCACGCTGGTGTTTGCATTAATGCATTAATTCCTCAGTACTATATGCTTTTTGTAGCTGGAGGCAAAATGACACATTCTCATCAAAAACACACTCCCCCGCTACAGTCTCACACACACACACACACACACACACACACACACACACACACACACACACACACACACACACACACACACACACACTTTTCAGTGCTGATTGACAGCAGGAGCTCCCTTTGACCCAGTATTGTGCTACACTGGGACGATCCCACAGGCCTGTGATTAATGACTAGGCTTTATCCGCTAGCAGTGTGGTGGGCCTGCCAGCCAGGCCACTTAGACTGCCTGGACCACTACCTCTGCTGTAAACACACACTCGCTCTCTTCCCATTCAACGTCATTCTCTCTGCCCACTGTGCCGTCGTCATATTCATTGTTACAGCTCTTTGTCTTTGTCCTAAGTTGACCCTTCTTCCATACACACGTACATAATAGCCTGAGATTCTTCACTTTTATCTTTTTCGAATAAGATGCTGTCGCTTCTCATAGAAAGCATTAGTCAAATGTTATTTGCATCATTTCTGCATTTGTTCAGGTAGTGTCAGGTAAAGAATTACCATGCAAAAAAGCACCTTCATGTGCCATTTCTCTAATTTGTATATGCAAAATTATTGCCACTGTTTTTTTTTTTTGTTTTTTTTCTTTGAGCTCATCCTGTCTGGTGTAGAGCAGCTCTATAAACGGAGCAGGTCTGTGTAATGGGCAGAAATCCCTCCCTTGTTTTTCTCTCTCGACAGCTACAGGCAGCGTTAGCATCACTAGCCTTTTGAACGCCAGGGTTGGCAAAACAGTAAACCTCACAGGGATTTCTGTAGTTGTGACAGCGTCCAAACAAACTGCACACACAGCAAAACAAAGCCGGTTTGACTTATTCTGTCTTGATGGGAAGCTCGCTGATAAATGCAGAGAGAGACAATATTTCCTACCGGAGCAAGTCTCTCAAGTGTTACAATATTAATGGCACCACATACACTATCAAACATTTGGACCTGCCAAGATCTGTGCTGCAACTTTGTGCTGAGGTTAGACTCGGCTTTTTTTAATGACCACTCCAAGAGGAAAGAGAAAGAAATTAATGTCATTGTCATGGCATTGTATTGGTGAGAAATCTTTCATTTCCAACACATTTATTTATGAATGCTCTCAGGAAAGGATTTTCTTCCTTCATACTCTCAAATCAGAGCATCTGTTAGATTTGAAGGGATTAGTTGATTTATTAATGTATTGATTCTTATTTCTTACAAAAATGTCAATATTCACTATTTGCAGCTTCTCACTGAGTGACTCTGTCTGCTTTTTGGTTTTCTGTGACATTTAACAGAATATTATGGTTTAGCAGTGAACTACTGTAGGTCTGTATGATGACTCTGTTCAGACTCTCAGTATATTCATATTTTTAGCTTTACCATCATTGTCATGGGACAATAAAAGGGTCTTTGTAGTTTTGTGGCCGTGTGATCTGAACTTGTGAAGGGCCTCAGGACTTGGGCTGTTTGACAGCTTAGAAATGAGGAAGGCTGAAGAGGCCCTCATCTATAAAAAAACATGTTGCTCTCCAACACTGAGGTAGCACTGAAGGAATTATGACACTAGAACAGGAATGCATCCAATTCCTGACAAGAATACAAGATTAACATCTTTTAAAACTCACATTATAATTCTTGTTGTTCTCTAGAAGTGGTAAAGGAAACATCTGTACTTTGGGTTGTAACTCTCTGTTGACCAGGGAATCAGACAACACCGTATATACATGTACCTAAATGCTCGGTTTGCATTGTATCTATATATAGAAAAGACAATAGCATCATATCTATTTACAGAAAAGGCCTTGGCATATAGCTAACATCATTATCATGCCATTCAAAGCACTCACTGACCACTTGTGCTTTATGGAGGGCAGCATTGTCATCATGGACGATATTGCTCCCAGTGGAGATGAAATGCATCATGGGATAATCTAAGTAACCAGACAGAATCTTTTTAATAGTCGAGGATAGTACAGACTTAACCATGTGACTCTGGACTCTGTTCAGGGTAATAATAATGTCGCAGCACCATCTCTGTGTGTTTGTCAGTTTTCTGGTCTCTGTGTTTTACTCTGTAAGTAGAGGGTATTTATTCTTCCAGAGAGACAAACTGCAAGCCAGGTTTGCTTTCTTGCGACGTTGTGTAAAATGCATGTTCACATGTTGTCGAGTGAAGCCGAGCACAGCGAAGCAGAACCACAGGCACTATTGTCTACGAGCAGCCATATGGTGGGTGTCCTTGCATGGTAGCTTAAGGGAGCCTTTCTCCCTGAGATGAAACAATTTAGTTCAGAAACGAACCTCTTCTCTCAGCCCTCCTCAACGGTCCAACCCCGCCCCACCACCCACCTCTGAGCACCACCACCAGGGACGTGCAACTGGGCATCCCAGGTAGACCTAAACAATCTCTGCAACACGATCTCAGTGACTCCCCCTGTCAAAATGCCCACCCCTACTTGTCTAGCCCTTTTCCCTGCCTCCAGATGTGGCTTAATTTACTGCGACTCTGCTAATTGCTGTAATTAAGGATTAATTACTGTTAATTACCTTAGCATAAACTCATCACCAGTCAAAGAGCGGAGCCTTATGAAACGTGCCATGCAAAGGAACACACACCGTGGGGATTTGAGGAGGATTGTGTTACTGGACCTCTTGTTTCATGTCTTGTCCTGGTGCGTAGGGGCGGCTTGTAGGGCAACAGTTAGGGCAGCATGCTAACTGTCATGGACCATCTCCTCCTGGCTCTGAACGCTTCACACGTCATCTCCTCACCAACTGTTGCCCGGGACAGCATCACTACACTGGCTGTCAGTTGATCAGGGACTGTATTATAGAAAAGAAGACAAATTTGATACAATTAGTCCACGTAGTTTTAGTAAAACAACGTATTTTATTAGATTTTTCAAATAGACTATTGCAGTTTGTGTGTGTGTGTGTGTGTGTGTGTGTGTGTGTGTGTGTGTGTGTGCGTGCGTGCGTGTGTGTGAGTGACAGCCCCTGTGTGTCACTAAAAAAAGTACAGTATTAGTATAATCAAACTGTGTTAGATGTGTTGTACAAATAAAATTCACAGGTTAATACTTTTCATGCTAACCTCCTAAGATCAACTACATATTTGTTCAGATTCTCAGTTGTTCAACATGATTTCCTTTCTATTTGTCTACTTTTGTTCACATTGGCTATGAGCTGAGAGGAAGTCATCTCATAGAGAAAAAAAATATAAGAAATTTAATTACTGCTTAATTATTGCCAGTATTAGGAAAATCAAAATAGATATTTCATTTTCACTTTAAAACTAGTTTAACAACTTTCATCGCATGTCGTCTCGACCCCGTCACGTTGTGTTTTCTTTCACGTCTCTGCTGCGTGATGTTGAAAAATGGATGAAAATGCTAAATAAATGTTTCCAAAGGACTAATGAAATTGTATCCAAAGCTTCATATGGATAGTGTTTTGAGGATGGTTTACTGTCCATAGAGACGTCTTTGTCTTTCTCTCAGCAGGCTGGCTGTGCTCGTGACTTCTCCTCAGTTATTCAGCCTTAGTGGTTTTCAGTGCAGCCTGGAGCTGTTAAAACTGTATGGGCTGCGCAGGAGTTTGATTCAATCAAGGAGATATATATTTTAAGACACCTTAAGAAAGACTGACAGCCAGGGGGCTAATGTATTGCCTATTTTGAATAATGAATTATTTTAATGAAGCTTTTTAAATGGGAGTGCTCTGCGTTGGTGGCAGGGCGGTGCTCTGAATGGTCTTCTCCTCTGGCGCTGGCTGCCTCATTATCAGGCCAGCCCCTCAGGCCTCAAACTGGCCTGCTTAAGCCTCAGATGATGACGATAATTACCGTTATTAGGAGTAGCTGCAGGGGGAACTTGTTCTGAAAAACACCAAGCTGAGTTCTTGCCTCGCTTTCCTGCCGCCACCGCTGCCGCATGAGAAACTACCGATCGCCAGTGGAGAAAGCCAGAGAGGGAGAGAGACAGAGGGAGAGGGAAGGGAAAAAAAAAAAAAAAGGAGGGGATGAGGGGAGCGGCCACCAAATCCGCCTAATGTGACGCCTGTCAGCTCGTCTCCCACCAGCTGTCACCTCCCAAATGCACTGGGGTTCATTTTTTTAATTGACACCTCGCTTTCCTATTCCATTTCTATTTTTCGCCTTTCATTCTCTCTCCATCACTCTCTTCCCTCCTCGCCTGAACCATCCACATCTCCTCATCTCTCCCTGTCCCTCCAGTATTTCTTTGGTGTTTTTCCTTGTCCTTGGCGGTCCCCATCCCCCCACCCAGTGTCAGATACAACACTCCAGCTCTGCACCCTTTCTGCACATGATACTCGAGATGGCTGATAAAACATAAAGCTGTTTTAGAGGTATTTTATGACTATGCCCTTGTGTACTGAGGCTGTACAGCTTCCCATTATGTAGTGATGGAAGGAACATTTTGGGCCTGAGAAAGTTTCCCATGAGTTCATGTGTCGACCACAAATCTAGCTTTCAGCGTAGAGCACAGAACGTCGATTTGAAAAGCACAATGATTAAAATATAACAGCAACGACAAAAATGACAATAATTGCCCAATGATTAGTAATCCTGTAGTAATTGTCAGCCCTTTGTTAAAGCTCGGATCAAGCTCAGCAAATTGAATGGAATGCAACGTGATATTCTTTTAGCTTCTTCAGTAATAGCTAATAACATTATTCAGCAGTAGTTTACTTCAAGTGTGTCTATAGAAATACAACACATATAAAGACTCCTTCTGTGATGCAGATACAGTATGTATGGATGAACACTGATTCTTTAGGAGCGATCAAAATTTGTCCCAACATAAAAACGGAGCACTTGTTTGGATTCACCATCGGAGCTTCAGCGACAGAAAATTGATGTTTGGCTATTAACCTTCAGGTCAGTTTTCTAGGGGGAAAAAAAATTGTTCCTGCTACTAATATGAAAATTTCCTGTTTCTCTGAAAATAG
>JAPTYQ010000010.1:16741563-16751734 GCA_029814465.1 Ostorhinchus cyanosoma
AGGCACGTTTTGCACTGTTGACTATTTGGGAAATAGTAACAATCACATCAGTGTCACTATTTGTATATAGTGATGATGTGGGTACATGTAGGGCAGGGGTGTCCGATCCTGGTCCTCGAGGGCCGCTATCCTGCATGTTTCAGATGTTTCCCTCTTCCAGCACACCTGAAGGTCATTATCAGGCTTCTGCAGAGTTTGGTTATAGGTTTATTATTTGAATCAGGTGTGTTGGAAGAGGGATACATCTAAAACATGCAGGATAGCGGCCCTCGAGGACCGGATCTGGACACCCCTGATGTAGAGGAATCAGATGGTCATCAAGAACAAGTTTGGTGAAACTAAAAATGGACAGAAAGTCATGACTAATTGTAGGTATCCAAAAAATGTACAATGTAGAATAGGGCAGTCAGAGGCAGTCCGACGAAAAAATAACAAGTGGTGACAGTCACAACAAACCCCGCCCCTCGCACGTATTGTAGCTTACTTTGGCATCGATCCCACTGATGTCATCATGGCGATGCGTATACTGATGTCAGCATATCAGTTGCCTCTGTATATGTGTCAAGTTTGAAGTAAATTGAAATAAAATTTATCATTTTATAGACATTTGAAATTGTGTCCATTAGCAGTAAATGGAAAAAAAAAGATTTTAAAATTCATTAAAATTTTGAACTTTGACCTACATTTCCCAAAATGTAATCATGTATATTCTGGGTCACTGGCAATCTATAAACCCAATTTGGTATGAATTTAATCAATAGTCTTACTGCTACAGACATTTGAAGTTGCAGCCATAATAAGTAAATAGAAAAAAAAAGATTTTAAAAATTCATTAAAAATTTGAACTTTGACCTACTTTTTCCTAAATGTAATCTGATGTATTGTGGGTCACTAGCAATTTATAAATCCAATTTGGTATGAATTCAACCAATAGTTTTGCCACTAGAGTGTTAATCAACAAAGAAGCACAGAAACAATAAAACAAACCAAAAACAATACCCCTTTGCTTCCCCGTTGGGGGGCAAAGGGGTAATATCCTCACCCCAACGTGTTTCAACTCAGATTCATCATCAGATCATGTATTTTAAAATAATGATAGCATCAATGGAGAGTTAAAATAGTTTGTTTCTGTTTTTCTCATATTTTTGTATCATGTATCTGACTTTTTTTCCCGTTGTGTCTCCACAGACAAATGGCGGCTGGCAAGATGCTCCGACTCCTTCGTCAGTGACATCACCAACAGAAGGACCCGGAAGCGTTCATTCGGATACTTCCAACTGAATTTATCCATCTCTCCACCTCATCCACAAAAAAAAAAAATGGACTGATCTTGCTATTCACAGTATTAAACTAAGGAATTCGCTGTCCCACAGTTTCAAGAGGTACTGTGAAATCCTAACCAGAAAAAAAAGTCATATTTCCTCTGCGATGAAGTTGGACATTTGGAATACAAACAAACAAAACCTTTCAAAACAATACTGTAATCAATGGAGATGTTTGTACAGATTTCACATTATATTCAGAGGGCTGGGGTTACTTATTCACTCGTAATGTTTTCACTCATAATGATGAAATGTTATGATAAAGTAAATAAATCCAACCATTGGTTTTAACTGAAAATACTTCATTCTACCTCTCAGCCACTAAAAAAAGTAGAAAAAATGTCAGTGACCATTATTTGTTTTGTAAAAATGGAACTTTTGTCTTTGCAAGCAAGAGGCACATCTTCTTACTTACATTTTGTTGTCTCTCACCTATTCTATGGTACGCCATTTAGACTTAAATATTGCTCAGTTGTTTACAATGTGTGCTTGATAAAGTATGTTCATCTTCCCCTCTGTCTCCGGCAAGTCAAAACAAAGCTCTGTCGGGAGATTTTACCTCTAAGGTAACCCTGTGAAGTATGTTATCTGTAAAACAATAAATAAATACTTGTCATCAACTCGGACAAGCTTGACATCATTCATTAAGGTGGATTATATCAACTTAAATTTTTACACTCTGTTGGTTTTGGTTCTACAGCATATTGGTAGAGTGACAGTAAAGTGCAATCAGAAATGCAGGATTTATCGATGCATGAGGAAAAGATTCATTTAGTCTTTCCCTGTTGATAGTATATGCAGAAAACCTTATCATTTACTGAAAATCCTCCATGTTTTTATAGTCCTGTGTCATCACAGATATGTTATCGACAATGCCAAAATGCTGATATAACCAAAACAAAACTTTCCAGAAAGGTGTGTCAACATGAAGCCAGTTTTAATGTGTTCTTTCATGAAATATATTGTGCATTATTTCTTTTTTTAATCATTTATTTGACCGTGTTTGTCGATTAGCTCTGGTGCTACAGTCGAGCGCATTACACTGTTTAAAAGAAATATTACAGTCCATCACCTTCTGCAGAAAAGAAAGTTTGTCAAAGAGGTCCGTAACTCAGTTTGTTTTTGAAATACATGAACCACAATCCACTTAAACAGAGAAGCAATTATGTTAATAGAGTTTTACATGAACGTCAACATACAGCCCGGGTTCAGAGATGCTGACGACCGTCACCGCCATGAAAGACGCATCTGGATGTATCTGAACTGCTGCTCAGCTCTGTGTTTTTGAAAAGGACACTTTGATGTAAAATGATGAGTTTCCACCTTTTGTTGAATACTGTCCTCATATGGACATTTCAGTATATTACTCTGCCAGTACTGCTTTAGGAACCCTAGAACTGACACCAAAACAAACAGACATTTAATTTATGCTTGTCTCACCATGACCAGCATGATTTTTTTTTTTTTTTTCAATATCAAACATTTATGACAATTGTAAATGTTAACCATTAGGCACTTAAGAAGGGACAAGTCATTATGTCAAATAATGTGTTTCCTGGGCAGTCTAATCTTGTTTATAGACACTTTTTTATGCTGTGTGGCCTATTTGTTTTGTATTTTGTTATTTTCTTTTAATGGTATGCTTATTGTAGGCTATTACTTTGTTTTTGCTTTCCAACTCTCGTGAATTAGCTCATGAACTTTCAACATGTGTTTATGTGCACCATTGTGCTTGACTTGCTTTGTTGAAAAGGATTTTCAACACATTAAAATGATATGTAATACAGAGAGCTCACACATTAGCCTCTTTTTATTGTGCCGTTTATGAGAGTGCAAAGAGTCTTCATTTACCATCACATGAAGAAATCTGTGGCATGATGGTAATCGCAGTCACTGTGCGATAACTGAAAGTCAGCCAAGGTTAGCGACTGCCAGTAGATATCCAGCTTTTATAGCTCAGCATCTCCCTGCCGTCCATAATGGCACCTATCCAACATATTAATGTAGAGGTGCTTCGAAAAACACAACCTACACTAAAATCAAGGCATGACTGTGAGGACTTGTTTCCGAACATCAATGATGCTTCATATTAAAAAAAAAAGTATATTACACTCCGTTTTTACTTTACATGCAGTAAATATCAAAACTGATTGGAAAGGAGAAGAATAGTGATGTCCTTGTGGGGTTCAAATAGTGCAAACAACACCCCTGACATTATTTGGCTGGACAGTTGCATGTCTGACAGAATTACTTTCATAGTAACTGAATATTCATAATTGGCCAAACACAGGGGTTGAGGGTATAAGGGAGCAGTTGGCGGTAGAGTCTGTGGACGGTCATGGGCCTTGACTGCTGAGTGAGTGTGAAATGCCAAAGCCAGACTGCTCCCCTTGCACCCTGAGGGCACTGAAGAGCAGGCCTGCTCTCACCAACACAGTGGGCATCAAAAACAATCTGACAAGACTTCATCCAAAAACATCTTCTAGCATACGCAGCATCTCCAGACACTCATGAACATGTGTCTGTTTGATATCTCAGTCATTAGCGCAGATCAGGCTTGTGCACAATAACCTAAAACAAATACATCACATTACATAAATAGCAGAGATGACTGTTTTCTGTCATTTGGAGGGATTTTGTCATGCAGGGTAGTTTTTACACCTCCTCATCCCTCAGAGGTGGTGGCACTGTGCAGGCTGATTGAAATCTAATGTTGCTGTTGACATCTGCCTCCCCAGCTGTCATTGTACCACTGCTTGTAATTACAGCTGCAGTGGAAGAGCATGGGTGGGTGGCCCAGACACCTTGTCTCACCCTCTCAACAGAGCCCAGCAGACTGCTTTAATGTGCACTGGCACAACATCCCGTTTCCCGCTGCTGCCGCTGCCGCTGCTGAACTGACTGACCACACGAGTCCCAGAGTGGTATGTCCAAAATGTACTCATTCACACACTGTCACACACTGAGGTTATTCTGAGTGTAGAGGAGGCCTTTAAAGTACACATATACAAGGCTTTGTTTGGCTTATGTAGGAAGAAGTGAAGAGATTGAGTTTGCATATGTTCAAAGCAGCATCTGAGACAAAGTTTTTGAGAAGTAAATGACATAAGACAATCTGATTTGAGTAGAGTAAGAGTACACAGGGGAGCTCGGACAGAAAGAGAGGCTTTTCTTTCTCCACAAGAAGGGAAAAAAATGTTTAAATACCTTCATATTATATTATTCATGTGAAAAATGATGTGACAGCAAGAAGGTCCTGGGTTCGATTCCAACCTTTCTGTGTTTGCATGGGTTCTCCAGGTTCCTCCCACCGTCCAAAGACACGCACTGATAGGTTAAATGGTCAACCTAAAATTGCCCATAGGTGTGAATGTGAGAGTGGTTGGTTGTTGGTCTCTACATGTCAGCACTTCCATGATCTGATGACACATCCAGGGTGTACCCCGCCTTTGCCCATGGGTAGCGGGGACAGGCTCCAGCGACCCTACTGAGGATAAACCAGGTTCAGAAGAGGATGAAGTACGTGATATTTGACTCTGGTGGAAAAATCCTGCTATCTGTCTATTTTCACGATGACACTGTCCAATGTGAAAGTAGTGTTACGGTAAATTCTGTGCATTCAACACATTCTCAAACAAAACACTAGTTTATGCAGGAAACACATTTGATCATGTGCAGACAATTCATTGCACATCAAAAAGTGTTATGTCATAGAAAACAGGCCAGATTTGCATATAGTTTTGATGGACATTAAGGCAACATTAACCTACGTGAGGGTATCAGTATCACTGCAAGTACATGAGTTCAAATATTCAAGGGTTTCAGAAGTGTCCAAAACTAATCTTAATTGTTTTCTTTTCTTACCAGCAGTATGACTCAAGCATATAAACATACCATGAATTTATCATATTTTTCTTATTGCATAACCATCTGGAGCTGGACAACTCAAACAAAAAAAAAACCTAAGGAGATTTCACATGAACAAACCGAAAGCCAATAAAATGACAACATTGTATAATCCACAAAAAGTACATTCTCATTTATATAATTGGTCTTTAATTGTATGAATGATCTTAAATGTGTGAAGTAAAGGAGCAACAACGAATAAAACATGGGTTTGTGCTGCAGGGTGGACAGAAAACTAACAAAACAACATTTGGTCTGTCCTCTTTCTCGGTTAAAGTTCTCTATATCTTTCATAATTTTCTGGATCTTTTCTTTTTCTTTCTTTTGTCATCGTGTTTGTTTGTTTTTGTTTTGTTTTATTGAAACACATTCCTGATAGTCTTGCGATCTGGAAGTATTCGCCTGGGATTATAGGGATTATTTGTAGCCCTGTCAGTTTTTATTCTTCATTTTTGACAAAAATGACAGTGTGTTTATTGTACTGTGTTTTGTACACGAAAAATAATCTAATAAAATGTATTTTTTTTAATTAGACTTGTTGATGTTAATGTTGTTGTGTTCTACGGCTATTTATGTTTGATATTTTATTATTTCTTAAAAGCCTAACCAGGAAAATTGGAAATTAGCTAATATGTACATTGAATCAGCTGTGCTTTGAGATGTCATAATGCCAGTGTGTGTTGTCCCTGTCATGTGAAAATGTAACAGTGGAGCTTATTCTGCAGAGATCAGCTCATAAAATATGATGCAGTGTTTACATTTGACACTAAAAATGCTTTGACTGTACTTCAGATGAACTCTACTCTAACCGGTACGGAGTTATTCTGCAGGAATGTGAGGATATTGAGTCAGATTCAGAATCGTTTATAAATCCCAGAGGAAACTGTGTGAATTTGTATATACCACTTGTTCTCAGTATACATAATTTACAACCTCAGTGTGATTAACCTGAGCTGAGAATTTACTAACATAACAACTGCCTTCAGATACTTCCTGTAACAGCTCCTTCTGAGGAGGGAAATACATGACCAGAGTGCACGTGTGTATGTGTGTGTGCATAAACATTCTTAAATATACATATTATCACACTGATAAAACCCAATTGCAATACAATTATATTTACAATATGCATTAGACAAATATAATCAGTCTGAGTAAAAGAAATATACATCAATAATGCTGGATTTTACATTGTAAATCCTACATTAACGCAGATGATTTTACATTGACATTGTGTTTTTGCAGCTTTTACACACAAACCTTAACCCTTAAAGACCCAAGAAGCCACTGGCAACCAAAAGCCTAAACGAATGTAAACTGTTTATTAGCTGTTTATCCACTAATCCTATCAATACATGTTAATAATTAGTATAAAATGCAGTTTGTCATCTTTTCATGGTTATCAGATGTGACCCATTTGGACGTTCAGAGGCTCCATAGTGAACGTGAAAACATTGTTATCTTCTGAAACATTGATTCACCAGTAAAACCCATGAAGTTTGATAAATGATAGCAGATGGACACACTTGTTTTATATTCAATTAATGATACATTTTACTGTAAAAGTCACTTTTTCCTCCATTTTCTCTGTTTTTGATACAATAACATTCAACTTTTTTTTGCGATTTTACGGACATCAATCACGATCTGTAAATTAAATATAGGAAAATACCTGATTTTTCACTTACGAATGCAAAATACAAAGCATAATATAAGAACAAGTGGTGATAAAGTCGTTTTTTCTTCAGTTTTCTGTTTTCGGATTTAATAACTTTAAATTTACTCTGAGCTTTTGTGAACGTCTACATGATTAGTGAATTAAATATCAGAAAATAACATTTACACACACACACAACTCAAAATAAAGAGAACAATATTACAATAAATGGTAATAAATCACTCAAGAAAGGTTAACTGGAGAGAAAATTTAATTTGGGAAGTGCCATAAAAGTAGCACTGGGTTTTTATGGGTTAACAGGATGACTGTTTCTCAGTGTGGTTGACATGTGGCCCCTGTGTAACCATAAAATGAAGTGAGGAGGGGGCTCCACAGGGCAGCAGTGCACCGTGGAAAACTTGTGTAATAGCGCCCCTAGTGGCCACAGCGCAGCATTACACCCTACACCAGGGTGCGAACTGGTTAGTGTGAAAGCAGAGGGAACATTCCTCCAGTCCGATGCTCCTCCTCTCTCCTCTCAGTGCCAGATCCTCGTGAAAGCCTGCCGCACCAGTTACTTCAGACAAGAAGCTTTCTGTTTGGGCGGAAAAAAAACAACATGGCAGACGAGGTCCAATCTCAGAGAAGAAGCGACGGAATTGTGGTAATTACATTAAAAAGCGACAAGTGTTCAACAGCGACAGGAAGTTTAGTCCTCCATGCATCATCCTGCAGGGTTAGATTCAACTGTGCAGACTTTGGAGTTTTATGTCCTTCGTGGCCACATGTGACTGCGTGGAGGGAAGAAGTCTGGTGCTGCTGTGCAAACTTTGGTTTACAACTTGTGGGTGATGCACATAAACATAAAACTAATATTTACTATGATGTTCTGTGTTCCCTCTCAGATTGAGGATGACTGGCCAGGCTACAGTTTAGACCTGTTCAGCTATCCAGCACATTATTCTGGAGACTTAGACTGTGTCATCATTCCGCATGGCGTCATTATGGACAGGTACACACACATACATACACTTACATGCACACCATGCTGCCTGCAGATGGTTCTTGTGCAGAGGGACCAAAAGCACCTTCTGAAGGGATTTAGATGATACTTTTTTTTTTTCTCCCACCGTGGTGTGAGGTGAAATTATGGAGATTTTGACATATTTTATAGGCAGGAACAATTTGTAAACCAGAGAAATGATGCACATAACATGCCTTTACTCTCAAAAGTAGAATGGAATTGAATGAACTTAATTGTTTTTGGACAACAGTTTTACGTGTTGCAGCATCTGACCACAATAGACAATGACAACACAGCAAAAACTCTGTCACACCATTGTCACAGTGCAAATACAAGGGGAGGGGGGTCAGATCAGATATGTAAAGAGTCAACCTCTGATAAAAGCAGTGAGAAAATAGGAATAAAATGAGAAGAATAACTATAATACAACCAATAAATAAATTAACAATAAAAACACAGGCAAGAAAACCAGGAGCCTTTCACTACTACTAATACTACTGCTACCACTAAAAATAAAAATAATATTAGTTATTAATATTATATTATTATTGATATTATAAAGTGGTGCAGGGGTTTTCATTTTAGCCTCACAGATAGAACCTCCTGGGGTCTATTCCTTTTTGTGTGGAGTTTGCATGTCCTCTCTGTGTCTATGTGGGTACCCCCCCATCCAAAGAAAGCTAGTAAATCTCTACATTTGACAGTCTGAAAGAAATGAATAATTGACACTCTCCCTAGAAAAGTAAGAGAATTAAAAAGCAAGTGGTGCCAGGCACATCAAACCCCGCCCCTCGCACTTATTCTAGCTTATTTTGGCATGGATCCAGCTGATGTCATCATGTCTATGTGTGTGCTGATGTCAGCATATCACTTGCCTCTATACATGTGCCAAGTTTGAAGTAAATTGAAACAAAATGTATCATTTTATAGACATTTGAAATTGTGACCATTATAAGTAAATGGGAGAATAAGAAAGATTTTTTTTTTTGTTTAATTCATAAAAAATTGGAACTTTGACCTACTTTTCCCAAAATGTAACCACATCTATTCTGAGTCACTGGCAATCTGTAAACCCAATTTAGTATGAATTGAACCAATAGTTTTGCTGCTAGAGTGTTAACAACAAAGAAAGAAACAGACACAATACCCAGTGCAACCACTTTATATTAGTACTTGCATCTGAATTTTGAAATAATAGAGCAAAACTTAAAAATAAAATCAAAATTGAGTCCTACAGTGGTTGACATGGGGGAAAAAAATATACATTTTATTCTAAAAGCCAAATATCCACCACAAATTGACAAGTGCATCACAAATTATATGCAAACTATGATCTCCTGCTCAGTTGTACATCAGGTAAAAGTTTCCTTTACTTCCTTGGACACTCATATTGATATAATGGATTAATATGATTATTTATTACTATTTTACAGGAACAATACCAGTAAAGTATTAAATCATCAACCCAAATATTTACTTTATTGACCCCAAACTACATAAGTGTGATGGAAACACAGTGGGACAGATGTCAAATAAAACATGAACTTCTCATGCTGTTCGCAGGACGGAGCGCCTCGCTAGAAACATCATGGACGACCTCGGTGACCACGACATAGTGGTGCTGTGTGTCCTG
Organism: Ostorhinchus cyanosoma; assembly: GCA_029814465.1. Lineage (NCBI taxonomy): Eukaryota > Metazoa > Chordata > Actinopteri > Kurtiformes > Apogonidae > Ostorhinchus > Ostorhinchus cyanosoma. The sequence goes on from JAPTYQ010000010.1 coordinate 16,751,106, forward strand.
AAGGGGGGGTACCAGTTCTGTGCCGACCTGGTGGACAGGATTAAGGCACTTAGTCGTAACTCCAGCCGCACCATTCCCATGAGGGTCCACTTTATCCGCCTTAAGAGCTACCTGGTGAGGTTGTGCACAGAAAACACTCAGATAATTCTGTCTAAGTGGTGTGTCTGAGAGTGGAGAGGCACTCTTCATGCTTATGATTATCACCGTCAATGTTTGTTTGTTTGCAAATCTCATGACTTAGTCAGAAGATGTGAGAGTTATATTTTATATAACATTTTTTACAGTGGAATCTTTGTGTTACTTCGTCTGGATCGGGCTGTTTTCATGCAGACACATAGTATACACATTAAAACATTTTGACAAAAAACCTTTTGATAATTTATCGTCACAGAAAAGGCACGGAAAGTACAAATTGATTCAACAAATTAGTTAAGTTAGTTTTTTATTGAAGGGAAAAGATGAAAATATTTACATGTGACAGACACCACAAGCCAAACGCATAAAAACATAGAAACCAAATTAAGTAAAAAAAAAAAAAAGAAAGATAGAATACAAAGTAATACAAAATAAAAACAGTAGAAGTGAAATAAATAAATTCAAGTAAACTGAAGATTCTTGGGGGGAAAAAA
>JAPTYQ010000010.1:16755391-16796128 GCA_029814465.1 Ostorhinchus cyanosoma
AACAACAAAATTGATTCTAGCTTTTATCACTTTGTCACTTTCTTTGACTCTAAAAGCTGCTTCGTATTGGTTCTCATCCCATATCGTCACTTTCTAATATTTTGGTCAAAGGTCCAGGGGCGTCACTTTTTGTCTTTGTGACTCACTACTCCCTCTAGTGGTCACATGAATAAAAAAATAATGCTTGTGTGAATATATTCAGCTCATATCTCTATAATTTTTGGTGTAAGCTTTCATGTAAATCCTAATCTAATTGTAAATGTTGGTCACTTTTTAATATTCGAAAGAAATCCTGCATATAGCACCTCACATTCTAGTTTCACCTCTGTTTTTTTTTAGTTTAGGAATTAATAATATGCCTACTACTGTGTCATATTCTTTATCACTCCAGACTGAGTATCATCTGTCCATGTCTTTGCTTCTTTTAATCAGGTTTTTTTTTTTCAGGCCGTAGTCGGAACAGGGAAGACAATGAAAACTCTCCTGGAGCACGTTGAAGCCTTCAGGCCTAAAATGATCAAAGTAGCTGGGTAAGTTAAGTTATGGCTTTAAAGACCTCTAAACAAAACCAGCCCAGTTGTCCTGCTTTGTGATTCACTCCATTTCCGCCTTCCAGTCTAGACGGCAAAAGAGAGAGACAAATGAAGAATGTGTTTCAGATGCTACTGTTATAAAGTTGATACTGTCCTGTGACGTGGTAACGCAGCAGACAGAAAGTGACACTGTGGGATCGTGCTTACTTTTATTTTCCACAGGCTGTTGGTGAAGAGAGTGCCACACAGTTCAGCATGTCTTCCTGATTGTATGTATATGAATAACCCTTTCTCTGTTTTTTTTTTTTTTTTTTTTTGTGAGTCAGTGGTTCCTAAAACAATTGTCAGTGAGTCAGTGGACAATGAAAATAAATGCAACTGATGTTCTTCTCCTCTCTGGTTTCAGACGTTGGCTTTGAGATACCTAATCGTTTTGTGGTTGGATATGCCTTAGACTACAATGAATATTTTAGAGACCTTAATGTAAGTCAATGACTTTTGACTGGAGCACATTTTACAGCCGAATAAAAGAGGACTTAACTGATTGCATACGTTCGGATCTCTTATGATATTGGAATGTAAAGATTTTTGTTGTGAAACGGTTGGATTTGTTCATATTCTACAATTCTTCTCGTTTTTTTTTCAGCATATTTGTGTCATCAGTGAAAGCGGGAAGCTGAAATACAAGGTTTAAAAGGGGATCGGAAAAAGAAGGGACTGTCGCACAGATGTCATCCAACATCGAGCCTTAACATATTTCCTGAGATGACGTTGACTCACAGCTGGGACGTTTTTCATTAAGCATTCCTGTTTTGATATAATATGTTTTAGACTACACTTAACTGGTAATTTTAAAACAATTACAGATGGTTTTGGTTTTTTTTCATGCATTAGCAAATTGAATTCTAACTCAGTTGCATTCCAGTTTTGCTCTGTTTTAATATGCAATGTAAAGTTCTGAATAAATGTTTTTTCTAAGATGACAGGATTTTGTATGATGAGGTTACAGAAAGAAATGAATTTTTTTTTTTTTATACTGCATTACATTTAATGTTGGATGACTTTTAAGCTCAGGGGGAAACAATGGTTTTGTACACACTAAGTGCACTAACTACCTCTTTTTTTTGGTTTCTCATGTGAGCTTTAGTGGGATTGTTTCTGTATCTCTTTTTTAATTAACATAAAATAGTAAAGTATTTGTAACACGTGTGTGTGGAAGTGTCATGTGTCTTTATCTGTCGGGTCAGATGACATTTAAGTGGTAGTTTTGATTAGCTCCATCACAATGAAGGAAAAGGTTGAGTACATGCTCCTCTGGTCGTCTTCCAAGCATCATTCAAATTTCTTTAAACGGCCAGTTCTCCATGACTTATTATGTTTCATCTAACTTGAGTGGGATTGTCTCTCTAACTGAAGGCTGGCTGAAGTAGCATCCTGGAAAAAAAAAAAAAGTCTAAACATCAAGTTACATTCTTTGGTTAGAAAATAGGTTAACTGAAAAATGAACTTGTAAAGGGAACAAAAGCAAAGTGCTTGTGTTAAGCTGCTGTGCTCTTTGTATACACCTGACACATGACTCCCAGTCTTTAAGCAAAGGAACACGGAGAACTATAAAAACAAAACCGCTTTTCTCTTGGTACCGAGGTCTGCTGGGGATTACAGTGAATTGACTCTGTGACCTTTTAACAGAATTTGGCTCCATGGATAATGTCTTTATACAGCACTATAGTAGTGGGCTACTGTATAATCCTAAGGCAGTTACAAGTTTTAGGCTACCTTTTTTGTCAGTGGTAGAAGAAGTACAGTATAAAAATGCTTCTTTACTTAACCCTTAATGTCAGTACTATTTTTGCAGCGACTTAAAAAAAATTCCTGTACATTTAACCTTTCCAAGTTTTAAAATGATCCTCTGATTTTGCATTTTGCAGTGAAAATCTGATATTTTCCTAGATTTCATTTACTAATTATGTAGGTATTCATAAAACAGAGTGTATTCAAATGTTATATGAAAATGGAAAACTTAACTAAACATAACTAAAATAAAAAAATAAGTGCCTACAACCAGTTATTTGCCAAACAATACGGGTTTTACTGGTAAATCAATGTTACAGATGATTATATGCCATGTTCACTACAGATGCTGCTGAAAATCGGATAAACTTTTACCTGGATTATATAAATGTACTGATAGGATTAATGGTTCAAATGTTATTAAAATGAAATTATTTTACATCAGTAGAGGATTTTAGTTGCCAGTGTCTGTTTAGGTCTTTGAGGGTTAAACATTTATGATGATGTCAGTATTAAAAACTACTAAAAGTAAAGATAACACAGGCCCAAGTTAAGTCACAAGTCATAACACTCTAGTATTTTGCTGTTGTTGTTGGTTCAGTGGCTATATATTATGTTATATATTTTAAACTCAATATTTTATACTTGATTGAGTGTTACTTCATTATAAAAGCATGTATGAGTAAAATATCAAACATATGGCCTGTAGTCCAAAAGCTGACTGCCAAAGGGACCAATCTGGACCATGGGATGAATTTACAAAGTGCAGAAACTACCCAGATGACATTAGCTGTCAAGGGTGGCACTCAAACTTGACAGGTTGTTTTGATCATAAAGTTTAGTACTAGATTTGTCAGTTCCAGATGCCTGTCACTAAATGTTTTGTGCCTTTGTAGATCCACTGTGATCTGTAAGTTGTAATGCACATGTGCAAATGATAAAGAGAGACATAATATTGTTAAAATTGTAGAAATTTCAGGTTGTTCCCATAAAGACCCAGTGCTACTTTTGTGGCAGTTCCTAAATAATTTTTTTCCTCTACTTTAAACTTTTTTTTAAAAAAGTGATTTATCACCATTTGTTCTTATAATACGCTTTGTATTTTGCATTCGTAAGTGAAAATCAGGTGTTTTCCTATATTCAATGTATAGATCATCTTAAAAGCACAAATAAAAGTTTAATGTTATTATATTAAAAACAGAGAAAATAGAGAAAAAAGTGACTTTTTCAGTAAAATATATCATAAACTGAAGATGAAAACAAGTGTCTGTATCCTGTCATTTATCAAACTCCATGGGTTTTACTGGTAAATCAATGTTATAGAAGATGAGCCTCTGAACGTCCAAATGGGTCATATCTGATGACCATGAAAAGATGACAAACTGCCTTTTACACCAATTATTTACATGGTTTGATTGGATTAATGAACGATTATTTAACTTTTTATATTAGTAAATGCTTTTGGTCTCCAGTGGATGTTTGGGCGTGTATGGGTTATTCACATGTAAGCCCTAAATCTAAACATTTTCATAATGTAATTTTACTTTAAGTTTTACTTCCTCCCACTCCTTTTCGAATATACAAATGAAGTCATATTTTGTTTTCATGTATATCCTTTTGTTTCTTGTTTGTTTTGTTTTCTTATCTGTTTCATTTGCAAGGACTTAGTAGGATTATTGCGTTTTGTTGCATGTTCAAAATAAACTAAACTAACTTTGTTTGCACGAAAAGACATACATTTGCCGTTATTTATAGGTTATTATTCTATCATTTTACTGCTTAAGATCAAATTGGGTTGTACTGAAATGAGTTTGCCACCCCTCTATTGAAGGAATCAGTCTTGGGGTGAATGCAGGCCATTTTATGACTTTACGCTGCTGTTTGGGGAGCGGTTGACTCAAATGTTTAGTTATGGGAGGGTCACTATAATTGGCCCAAAAATTGAAGTTATTTTAAAGGTTTATAACCACAGAAAAGCCTGTAGAGGAAGAACTGGCTGGACAGGACAGCTTTGTGAAAGTCTCCTCCCTAAACTGACCTCTGCAACAAAAGCTGCCAATCCCAAGAACAGGTGGCCCCTTATGTTGGAGGGGAATAAAAGGGACATTTGTCAGGGCCCTGGGAATCTGAGTCCTGTTTGAAGCGCTTCTTAGTGTACAGCTGATCTTATGCGCATTATATGGAGTAAAGAAGTGTACGTGTTAACCATTTCATTGTGATTACTTGCTGTGGGGTGTATACAATGGGAGCACGATGAGCCCAAAGATTATGTGCAGTGTGGTATGTGTGAACTCGCATTCCACATCCACTGCCATCCACATGCCAGCCCCACTCGACCTCGCTTTGAACCGGGACATGTGACTCCTTGTTCAGCCTTGTTTATATGACACGAAAGCGGGCAAAGACAGTGGAGAAAAGTGGAAATTTAACGCGTGTGGTGTCTTCGTTTGCGTTGACAAAACACTGTGTGCTCTGTCGACTTTTTAAACTCTGACGGAACGGTTAAAAAACACCACCTTTAAGCAGCGCAGCAGCGACTTTTTGTAAACTCGCACGGGATTGGTCCGCTTAAATACAACGCGGCCTCTGATTGGCTGACAGTGTCCTGTTGACCGAAGGTGGACTCCCAGAGAGTCGGGAACGCTGGAAGCAAAAAATTCCAGCTACAAAACTGCACCATGCGCCTCCCCTGAGTGGGTTTGGAGTAATCACCGGGAAGCCGTTTGTACTCAAAATATATTAAATTATGACAACGCCTGACTCTCCTGGAGTTCCCACGCTATGATATCACTTCGTCTGAGGGATTTTATGGAGAACCATCGCCGCCGTTGCCCGCCAGTAATGACGCTTCTCAACTACACAGGTAACTTTGTTTAAACTCCAGTCGTTAGCATCAATGCTAACCGCACCGCTAACAGCCTGTTGCCGCAGTTGGTTAGTTGTTGCATTTACCGACTTTACAAACTCAGTGACCAGCGTCGATAAAAGTATTTACCCTGGGGAGCAACAACAGCGTCTCCTATCACTCTTTTGACTCTTCTGTTGTGATATTTTGTGTAAAACAACAGTGGCAGAGCTACTTTTGTTAGTCGCTCGTGAACAACAGCTCGACACGCTCTGTACGTGATCGATCTCAAACAAGAGGAATTATGTCTGTCTCACACACAAAACCACCGGATATATTATTGGGATACAAATAGCATTTGGTGGCACGTACTTTACTATCATGGTTTTATTGATTTATTGTAACCTCATTTTCCCATGTGACGGACATTTATTTCGCCCTGCCTCCCGTGTGTAGTTCACTTGTTGCTGGCCATTCATTATGCAGTGTTGACTATCCACGTTGTTATGCTTGAAGCTGATGACAAGCTCATATTGTTTTTCCATGTATAATGCAGAGATGGTGTGGCTTGTCACATTAAATTCTTCAATGTGAGCATACAACTTAATTTAATCACAAATTAAGTTTTTTTTTTTTTAAAGTTGGCAGCGCTATAAACTGTTTTTATTTGCAGTTTGGAAGTATGCTTGTTTCTCAGTAGCATCTCAGTGTGAAACTTGTAAAGCCAAGGCGTTGGGTTGCCTGTTGCATAATATCCAAAATTAGATACGGATGGTCCACTATTATGTATGTTATACGGTTTAGGTATTTGCCCTGTTTTTTGTTTTTTTTTTTCTCCACAAAACCAGTTTATGTGTTAGTTTGAACGCTTAAGAGTAACACATAAACGGAGCACAGTAATAACATCTTCTTTACTTTATTCCACAGATGGACTGAACAGTGAAACAGGAATGGAGGTGTAAGTTGGACAAAGTGGAACATATTTTCTCTCATCCTACTGGAACTACCTTTTCGATGTGGGTGATCACAGATAACAGGATTTTAAGTGAAGTTAAATGATGGCATCGCGTTGGGTTCATTCTTGTGAAGATGATGAGAGGCAAAAAGCAAGATCTTCTTTCTGTGAGGTAAGAGGACTCTAGCCTCAGACGCTATCTTAAATGATTTTATTCATAAAATGGTGGCTGTTTTGCCCCAGATGACTATCTGGTTTCATTGTGCTCCCTCTTTCAGTTTGTTTTTAGGGGGAGTAATGGGTTTGACACTTTGGCCCAGCTGTTCGCACTTGTAACAACTCCTGTCAGTGTTTTTCTCTTTATCTCATGGGTGTTTCATTACTTTGATTCTTTTGATAATGGCTTAATGTAACAAGCATTGTGCTTTCCTTTTTTTGCCACAGGTAGGGTTGATCGTTTTAGATAAAGTGATTAAAAAAACAGGTTGCAGTTGCTGGAGAGAGTTTCATTGGGGTTGAAATTTTAATCAAAGTCATAGCTGTTGGCAGTGGGAGGAGACAATGGAGGAGTAGCTGTTAATTTAAACCTAATCTTTAAGATTTTTAAGTCACGACCCCTTTAATACCAGACAGGACACCATCTGTTCCTCTGATAGCTTATTGTCTGAATGAAAACCTTCATGGTAAACTAGGTAACACTCCATACTCTTTGAAATTAAATGGCACCTATTTATAGAGTCTGTAGTTTTCTTTCATTTCCTCCACTGCCTTTAATCTAATATTCAGCTATTCAGATAAGCGTCCCTGCGTCTGTGTGAATAGTTTGTAAATGAGGGATGTAAAGCTCCTTCTTACGTTGTTGCTTCTAATGAGCTTCATGTACTGAATTTGATTTAAATCACTGAACCCTGGAGCAAATAAACCCTGCGTAGTCAGTATAATATTTAAGAAATTAGCCCACAGTGGAGTTTGTGTTATTAGATTTTAAAATTGTATTTAGAGTCGATGGTTCAAGATAATGTTTAGAGAGAAGTCTAAGATTAAAAAAAAGAAATTTCTGTGAAAGAAAATAACACATTCAGAGCTCAGTCAGAACTGCAGAGAAAGTTTATATTACACCCTTGTGGTGGTCTTACTGTTATCTTTAAGACCATCAGGTTACACCTCTATATTTCTCGTAGTATTCTGTAATACTCTATTAGTATTTGTGTATGTTGGGAGATATATTACTTTGTGAATTATCTGCTTATCATAGGTCACAAACTAACCATCGTCCCTGTTTGTATTTCAGTATATCGTTTGAAAACCCAAGACACATGTTTTACAGTGTTATTTGTGTTATGTGGTGTAGTAAAGCCTATGCACAGTGCAGCAGTGGAAATCCCACTTTCAGCAATCCTTCTATTAAAGCTACCACACAACCCAATTCATGTGCTAATTTTGAGCCAGAACCCCCCTGGAGTCTCTGGTCCTGGGATTTTCTGGAAAAAGATGACACTGTAATTTTGGTGAGTTAAGAAGTTTCCTCTAAGGATGTGATTTGTGTCTGGGTAGCAAAAACATCATCAGATGATCTAATTAGATGAAGGCTAGTCATCTAAAGAGTTCAATGATAAATGGGTGTGCCTTTGTGTTCACTGAAGGAAAGCATGGCCCTAAGGCAGTTGTAAACAAGCAACTGGGATCTAGAAAAGGGTTACTGTTCCAGAATGAACGTACCACAGTGAGCATTTAAGTATGTTGTCATACTTTTTTTCCCAAGTGCAAGCCTATATATTATTTTATAGATATTAATGGAGGATGTCATGTCATTTATGAAATGAACATACCAGAAATTTTGTATTATTTGATTCAAGATTTTTTTTTGTTTTGCTGGCGATTTGCCTGTTACACACTGGACTGTTTGTGGGCTTTATCAGCTCAATAGTGCATGGAATTTAAACACTGCTGCAGCTGAATCAAAAAGCCAAATAGCAAAGTTGGCTTCATGTCTCTTTCCTCATGTTGGAGTGTTTGGTTAGATATGGAGTTTGCAACATAGAGAGTTCTAGTAATACATAGGTGGTTTGTATTATATCGGTATTAGTTTTTAGTATTTTCTCTACTAACCTTCGGTCTATTACATCAAACCATTGAATTTATTCAATAGATGTAGAGACTTGCAGTGGGTTTTTTTGTATCATTAATAATACCTGCACTTCGCCAACAGTACTACAGAAATTAGTTGAGTTAAATGGATTATTGTTTGGGATGATGAAGCGCGATCCATATTTAGCTCTGTAGGGGGTTACTGACAAACAGACCTCCCTGTACCCACAGTCTTGGCCTCATTAAAGCTGAGTGTTCATCTCATTTAGGCTGGCTGCCTTTCACAGAACCCTCTGCACAGGCATCACATGCCTAACTGATGGCAATCGGAAGGGAAAATTGACCCTCAATTGGATAGAAGAAGTCTGTTGCATCCTTTTGCTTTATGGTTGTGTCTGTGATGTCTCAGGGGAAATTGTAGACGTAGGATATGTGATTCAGTTACCTTCCTCTTTGCATGATTTTCTCTGCAGTCAGAAGATCCATGTCATCATGGAAAACTGATGTTTTCTAAATCGGTTTTAGTTAAATACCTCATTTATAAACGATTACAAATAGCTCATTTATAAACTGATAAATTTTTTATGTATAAAGGGAAAAAACATATCTAAGAGAGCAGTTATATTAGAATTGCTTCATACTGGTCCAGAATGTTTTAATATGGAAACATGCCTGCCAATCTATAACATTTTCAATTGAAGGCATTGATGCATAGCTTTAGTAAAGTGTTGTCATAGAAAGAAAATACAATGTTTTAAATATGTCTACTTTCAGCATACCCTAAGCATGAAAATATGTGGGCAGGCTCCTTAATATATGCAATCATGGTCACTACTTGCTGCATGCTTGCTAGTTCTATATGTGTATGGTCTAAAGAAGAACTTGACCAATTAATCGGCTGTTAGCTTTTCCTTGCGCTGAACAACTGCTATCATATTGGACTTTCAAAATCCACTACCGGTTGACCTCTAGTTGAAAGGCCGGTGTTTAACAAACCTCTTTTTCCAATTTTCTATTCAGACAGCAGTGGAGTTTGGAGGCTGTGACATTTGATATTTATTGTTTATCTGCTTTGCAAAACCAATATATTAGGTAACTCACTAATATCCTGAAGCAGCTGTGATATTTGCATAGTACTGAAAACTACTGGTTTGTTAGGTAATTTTATCATATCTGTCTACAAAACTGAGCATCGCAAAATACCATAAGATACGTCCTCAAGAGCTGACACTGAGGGAAGCAACTTATGGTTGTACGCATTAAGATTTGCTGTATTTGTGGATAGCTTAGGTGCTGTGATGGATTTTTATGCTGTTATCTCACACTAAACTGTGTTGAATTCCTATATTCAATGCTGTTTAGTGTCAATATCTTATATTTCTTTATTCAGTATTTCTTTATTTTCTTCAGTTTAGATACCACCCCTACAGATTACAATTGAAAGGTAATGTTTAATTTCAGAACTTTGGTGTTAAATTGCATAAGACTGGACAGGTGTTTATACTGTTCCTAGAACATGTTTTGTTTGGGTTTTTTTTCATTATGCTCTTTTCTATCTCAGAGCTACTAACTTTATATATGTTTTCATGTCAGTAATGTCCAGTATATTCAAATGGAGAAGTTTTTGGAAAGACGCTGCATTGATAGTAGTACTCAGGACTATTCGATGTCACATCTGTATGTTACAATGAGAAGTGTGGCTTGAATGGCCCACGTGCCTACATAGGCTTGGTAATGATACCCTTAACCTTGTACTACACTACAAGGCTGAAACGCCCTGGGCTCACCAGCAGTCGTCTGTATCATTACCTCAGGCTTTTCACAGTTAAGTGCTTGGTTTGGACGGGATGTGGTGTAGAATTTAGCAGCCCACAGAGAAGTTGGTCTCTTCACATTTTAAAGCTGTGTACTTGTCAGATGTTTTTGGAGCTGATGTCATGTGCTAGTAATGTGTCATTTCATGACGTCAGCAGAGGCTTTAAAAACATAGGACATATAGTTTGGTTTTATAATGTGCTATAAATGAACTAAGTGGAAAGTCCAGTTTCTTTTGCCATGTTCTCTTTAGAAATCAACCTGTTCTGGCCCTTTTTTTTTTTTTTTTATAAAACCATCCTATTTCTGAACTTGGTGGGTGGCATGGTTTGTCTGCTGCCTCATCTCCACCTACAGTAGGGGATCCACTAATGTCGTCATGTTACCATTGCTGTGGAAATGATCACATGTACAGTAGTTTTATCATTTTACCAAATGCACTATAAGGCTGAATGATGTGCAGAAAAAACACATTGTATTTTGACAGGTTTTACAGTCAGTGGGAATGGGGATTTTTTGTGAAAGAAATATCTAAATTTGGTTACATAATCTTTGCTTTGTTCAGTACTAACCATGCTTGTTTCCTTACATGGTTTGTAGGCTGAGGTAAATGTAGTGCCACAGTACAACAAAACAAGTAGAAAACACCAGTCTTGGGTAAACCACTGGCTCTTTTCAGTTGTTATTTAAAGATGCTTTTCATTGTTGAGGGTGGAAGTCAATGTCCTACTCTAAAATATGCGCCTGGTCACTTGTCTTTTCCAACTGATATCCAACAGAAGAACAAATGCCCGCTGAAAATGCTTTCCCAGCTGCCTCACCCAGTGCAAATATCAGTCTGGCATTCTGGTGATTCATATATGGGTGAGAGGCATTCATTTGTGGGCTAGAAAGGAAAGGTGTGTTTTTGATGTGGGTGTTCCTTTCATGTGCTTTTCTTTGTAGCCCCTTTTTGGACAGGTAATCTCATACTTTTCTCCTTTATGTCTATTCCCTCTTAATCTTTTGGTCATGGTTATTTGTAAGCAAAATCATCTGGTCAATCAGGTTTACACCGGAATCTTGCTCTGCTCTCTATCCTTTACAATCGACATTATGGTTTCATTAAATAGAAAGATTATTGTGTTTTTTTGTTTTGTTTTTGTTTTGTTTTTTTCATTGAATGGAAGGAAAAGGGAAAACATGTGGAGAAATGTTGGTCTGGAATTTATTGTCCTGGAATGTCGCAGTGGTTTTAACTATGCGAGTGGCAATGATAACACTGCTTGGCATGTGTCTGTCAGGAGGCCCACTCCCCCTTCTGTCCTCCACATCTAAAGATCAGAGGGTTGGAAACTGCCTTGTGCACTGGTTGCTAAATCAGATCCAGTAGACTGGGAATGGCTTACCCCGGAGACAAGAGGGGAGCCATTCAGGCATTCCAAACATCCAGTTGATCCATTGTCATATCACCACAAGCTCTTCTCTGCATATGGATCTGAATGTTTTCAAATAGGCACACAGGGATCACACAAACTCACAGTTTAATACTTATATGCTGCAATCCTGGAACATTCAAAGTAATGCAAAGTAAAACCTGTTTTGCTACTTTCATCAAAATAAATGCGTGTCAGCTGCACCTGCAGCTCTGTTTCCCAGCCAGCTTCAGTAGAGCTGTGGGCCTTTTAACTCTTGCATGTTTGAACTCCTTGTATGTACTCAACAGTAGGGCTTTGCCAAAATATCATATTGCTATGTAGGTCATTTCACATCCAGTAAACGATGAATAAACACAGCACCGAAGTCTTAATTCACTGCTGTTGAGTTAAAAAAGGTGGAGGAAAAAAATTTAGTTCCTTACCATAATTTGCTATCATTTATGATCTTGTTAAATCACACAACAGGCCTCTTCATTATTATTCTTTTATGATACACAAAAATGTGAAAATTGCTTCAGGATAGGCCTGAATGATCTGGGGAAAATTATTTTAAACCCTTGTAATCAGAAACGGTAGCTAGCACAACAGTAGCCCACATTTCCCTAACTGTACATCTGTGGTGCTGCAATGGTTCCCATTAATCACCTAGATTGTGGTCTAATTTGTCTGTCCAGAGATTTATAAGGAGCCAAAAATGTTAATCGAACATTACTCTAAAGCATCTATAGCCCCTTTTACACAGCACTTCTATTCCAGGAATGTTTCACCTTTATTCCAGAACGTCGTCTTTGTAAACTAAATGATGGGATCATTTGGTCACGGCTCGGTAACGCCTCTGGAGATAGTAACAGAGCCGTGATAAAGGTGGAAACATGATTCTGGAACGATATGTAAAAGGAATGCCTCTCGCTCTGCAACCAGGGTGTGACGTTTTGATGACGTATTGCATGTGTAGCCCCTGCACCGGGGAGATTTAAAAATGACCACGGGCCGTGTACAGTAAACAAACATATCAACGCAACCAGAAAGATGTCAAACTGGGGAGACGCCGACATCTGCGAGCTGTTGTCACTTCGGTCTGCTAACATTTGAGGAACAGTGAAATACAGGTCGACTTTGGAGAGGTTAACTCAGAACCTTCGGGTATTTCCTGCCTCACCTCTAGGCAAATCGGTCAATGGTGGTAAAAAGGTGGGATTCACAATCTCACCTTTTTTTCCAGGATCTCTGTGTAAAAGTGACTTATGTAAATCAGACTGGATGCTTGTTGAGTTCAGAAAATGGGCATACAGTAGTGCGTCACTGATGGAAGTCTTCATTTTGCCAATCATTAGGCATTTCTTCAGCAGCAGTGTACGGACATTGCAAGTTAACTAGTATGAAAACCAAAGACTTTAGTGCAGAAAAATGCTAAAGAAACCCAGACCTAAATAAACACATAAGGCAAAAACATTAACACTAACAGCTCACAATGTAACACTGACATTCAGGCCGTTTAAAATGAAATGCAACTGAGTAGAAAAGTCTTGGCAGTGCTGTAAAGCAGAAAATAAGCTACAGATTAATAGAAACCTAAAATTTTGAGATCACCCAGCCCTACACTCTTCTTTAAGTGTATGTTGTGACTGTAATGTGAAAATCTTCATGTTTATGTACCTTTTCATGCAAATTTCTTGCCTGCACTTGCAAATGATGGACCGTATTGCCACAAGGAGTCTGATTTTTGACAACATGAAATGAACAGAAATACCATTAAAACGACTGAACATAAAATGAAGCGATATGTTGATTGTATAAAGAGTGTAGATAGAAATATCAGCACAGGGTATAAACACATCACATAGCCCTACTTGACAAACTGGGCAGCTGCTGTTGCTCATGTATTGCTTCTGACAGAAACTCATGCTTAATAAGGAGAATAACTTGGGTGTTGAGAAGTGGTAAATGTTCTGCAAAGACTGCAGTGAAACATGCTTTAACTTGGTACACGCCTCCAGGCGCCCTGCATGCTTCTAATGAAGCATGGAGCACTTAAGGCTCATTTTGGGACAATATCAAGAGCAACTGTATTGGATATGTGTTTTAAGTTGTTGAGAACCAGCTGTTGCTGATATTTTTGTTAAACATGGTTTGGTCTTTTCATTTTCCCAGCAGCAGAAACAAAAAGTGGTAGATGTGTTAAGTTTTGTTTATTTCTTCTTTAAACAGAATTTACAGCTGAGATAAGAACAACCTCTCAGTTAATTATAAGAAGACAAACAAATTAAACACAAACTTTTTTTGCTTTTGTCTACAGCAAATTTTATTTATCATAGTTGGCCACTGTTTATGTTATCATTCGGTTAACTCAGATTTTCTGATATTTCACTCAACATATCTGCACAGGCAGAGATAGCATGAATGCAAGCTCATCAAATTCCTCACATTGTGGGTGAAAGTCTGTGCTTCAGTTGGGGAGGGGGAGGGTTTGTTAGAGACAGAGTGAGGAAAAGTACATTTTCAATGTGGAAATATAAGACTGTTTGGCCAGTGATGTACCTGGATGTTGTACTGGAGGAGGAAATATGAACTGGGGGACCTGAGTGAGGGGAGTGCTGCTGCACACATGATACAACAAAGGTGTGTGAGGCCATAAATGGTAAACAGTGGGGTGGGAGTCCAAGGCCCTGAAGTCTGACATGCATCACTCCAGCTGTATGAATGAAACACCATTAGCGGATGGTGATTAGCAACTACTAGGCCTAATATATATTTTTTTTATTATTTGATTCAAACAAGGGCTGGACAGTATAGTTGAAAAATGAATCGCAATAAAACCTTTATTTCAGTTGATATAGATATTTTATATTATATTTATTTTTTGGTCATTGTCTAGTTAGAATATCATTTGATTGGAAATGTGACCATTACCCTGTCAGTCTTTTCTGGGTTGTTTTTAATGACTTCTTTGATGCTTGTGAATCCCACATCATCTCTTTCCTGTAGGCTATTACAGCTAGGTGGTGTAGCTGTAACTTCCCACCTTTTGCTAATAATTTCAAATGAATATTCTGCAGCTGTATTTGTCTCATATGGCTTGCCAATTTGGCACCAGCAGATATTAAATTTCCCTGACAGTGATGTTGCAACCGGACAACACACCTGATATATGACTGAAATGGTTGAAACATTGTTTTGGACTGTAGCCCTGGGAATTTCCAGTATTTACACATCCAGTTTCATTTCTGGTATTATATATGAGATATTTTCCCGTATGCAAATGTCAAGTGAAAATTAAGATGATTTCACAATTAACTTGAACTTTTTGTTTGTGTAGAATGACTCTCCAGAGTGGAGGAGCTTGGCTGATTCTCCGCCAGGGCAGTACCCAACAGAGGACGAGGCGTTCTCATGGCCAAGGCCAAAAACTGTGCATTTACGTCGCACGTCCCAAGGGTTTGGCTTCACCCTGCGGCACTTCATCGTATATCCACCAGAGTCAACCATGCACTGCACTTTTCCGGTAAATATCCAGATGATAATTATTAAGCTGAGCACAAGTAATTTTTTTAAGGTTTCATTCATCATAGTATTCAGTTAAACAGTCAACAACATACTTACACCTAAGTGGTAAATTATGACCCTTAACAGTACAGTCACTTGAGCCTCTCTGTGTTACAGGAGGAAGATCATGGCCGCAGAGGTAAGCAGAAAAACTCGGCTGTTCCTTTTCACGCCTGCCCTTCAGCCCTGCTGAGTCAGAGCAGTGCCTCTGACTTCTAATGACTCTTAATCCATCCACTCTTTGGCTCTTTTTGCTTCCTTATGCGATGAGAACAATGTAGCTCCTGTGTGTCACTGACCTTTGTGGAGGCATGAAAGGTTTGGTCAGCACCACCTGTTTCTGTTCTACACTGAACCAGCTCTTCATATTGTCTCACTTTGTTGCTGTTGTTCTTTTTCCTCACTAACCCTAAAAAGCTCGTCAGAAAGCAATAGCCTCATTTTGTACTGGATAGTGCATGTTTAAACTGCTTTCCTGTCATTAGCCTCAACCTACCAACCTGTTTCTCTCCATTCATCAAGGGCAAAACTTCACATCACACCCACGATTTAAGTGTTTACTTTCACATAGTTTTGTGCATTTGCAAAGCTACAAACCATTCTCACTGTCGACTTTATTGTTGTCTACTGTCATTTCTATGAAGCCTGAAAGTCATTGAATCTGGTGTCTCATTGAATTTTAGGGTCTAATAATGTGAAGAATGTAATTTCCATCAATTTCTAGATGGACACAAGTATAGTATTTTCAGGTTTCCACTGCTATGATGATCAGATTTTTCTGATTGGAATTTGTCAATTGGGTAACCTTGTTTCTTCCTACCTTACTTGTTTTTTTCATGTTTTTACTTGCCTGTATAATTAGAGAGTGTCTTAAGGAGCGAACCTTTGTCAAGTGTGAGCCCCCATTTGTGGGAGATTGTTTCATATACTGGAATCCATTCAAGGGGATTTCTCCATCTGCAAGACAGAGATGGAAAATTATTTTCGATGGCAAGCAGCACTGTTGAGGAAGTGAATTATTACAAGAGCCTCTTTGTTTTCACAACATAATGAGAAACTTTATCTATGTTTTTACTATAACAGTATTTCCCTCAACATTATGTACAGTTGTCAAAGATCACTTTTTTGTTTTGTATATGAGAACAAATGATCATATGACTTTATACTAGTAGAACTTGTAATAAATACCTCAAGGCTAGAAATTTGTCATAACTTTATATCAGTGGATTAATCAGAACAGGACCAGCTATGTGTTTATTTACAGAACTGATCTAAATGTGGTAATGCAAAATGTTCTGTATTGATTTATTATCAAGGTGAGGTCTGAGAAATATTGCTCCACTCCACATAACATTTTTTCTCTGCTACACCATAAAATTATCTTTCGTACTACAGCCTTCAACTTCTTAAACCTAAATTAAGATGTAATGATAATTTTCTTTTTGAGAATTAATACCCTTTTTTATCAAGGCTCGTGTTTTTACTAGTGTTACTTTGATTTTACTTGGTTGATGAAAATGGGGTTTGTAACGTAGCTTTGACTTTTTAATTGCTAAATGTCCAAATTGTCACTACCAATTTGGAAATGTAGTATTTGGGTTCCTACAATCGCTCCTGTTCTCAAGTACAAATCAACAAAACACTGGGTTGTGTCATAGTTCACTATGATGGACGGAAGCCCACCAGGCATTGAACTGTTGGTTTGGCTGGTGTTGAATGAATCCATGAACAGCTCCTTTGTGGTGATTCAAATGCAGTCTCATATTTTGCCACAAGGGGGGGTATGTTTCATCTCTGTATGAGACTCCTTGCAGCATTACATAATGTGTCCCCTGGATGCAATTCTGCATGAGTAATCTTATGTGTGGAAGAGAGAAGAAGGAAAATCTGAGGAGAAGGTGATATGTCTGCTTGTTAGGTTTACAAATGTTTAGAGACACCGTCTGATTAACTGATTATTCTTGATTCATTATTGATTATTTAAGCCCCTATTTATTTTCTAGTGTCTAATATATATTTTTTTTAATTCTTAGTGGATCTGCCACAAAGCCAAATGTAATATTTAGAATTAATTTATGATTAGTTAAAATCTTAATAATAAACTTCCATTGACTTCAAATACTAATATAATTATGGTGCATTAAAGCTGCAGGAGCTGAAATAAGGGAAATATAGCAGACAACCCACCTTCCCACTACAGCTGTCTCTTCTCAGTCCAAATGAAAAGACTAAATATAAAGATAGATGAACCTGGCACCATTTGATAATGCTGTAGAAAAGAGTGGTTGCAGAGCAGTAGACTTACATCTAAGGTAATCTAAACAGTGTTTAGTGATGGCAGCTGTCAGTCCCATATTTAACCACCATACCCATCTTAAAACACCTGGGATTAGACAAAGTATGAACGATTTTCTACAGCCTGAAAATACTGTCCACAGAAGTTGATAGAATTCTTGTTTCATGTCAAACTGCTTGAAATACAATATACTGAAAAGTAATTTTGCTCAGTAGCAAAAAGAAACTATCAAGCACTACAGCGTTAACAGTCTTACTTGTTTTCATCCTGCCTTCCATCCACTGTAGTTTGTGAGCCATCGTGCACTGACTCACTAGCAGAATGTTAACGACTGTGAAAGGATTTTAGCCACTCTTTGGCTGTGCCCAGAGCTATTTCTCAGTTTATAAGGAAAGAGTGGGAGTTGTGCAGCTGAGCACACTGTCACTCCACCTTCTCTTAGTCTCTCTTTCTCTCACCCCCTCCTTCTTTCTTTGCTTTCCTTCTTTTTTCACAGCCATGCAGCTGCTAGGAGACAGGAGCAGCATGAGCAAACAGGTTTTCCTGTCTTTAGCTGCTTTTATCCTTTCCCTAAACCCACACAGTTTCCCTGTGTTGAAGTTTTCTTGTTTTTGAACCAATTAATTATCCTTCTATTCTAAAGGGTACCAACATTGGCCAGAACAGCCTGTTCTGCTGTCATAATGTCAATTCAAATGTCTCCAGATCTCATGATAAACCTCCCACTTTGTGTCTCGTATACAGCTGCTCTGTCCTCTCACCTAAATAAAGCTATTTAGTGCTCAGCTGTTGATCATTGCTTTATAGTTATAATAACCTTTTGGGTTATCTCTGAGTGAGTCGTGTATTTGTATAGTCATCTTGATGTGATAAAAAAGGCCACTCTATACTGTATTAACAGTGTATTATTTTCTCTTCTCATTATCACCAGGGAGACCACGGAATAGGCTAGAACCAATGGACACTATTTTTGTGAAGCAGGTCAAGGAAGGTGGTCCTGCTCATGGTGCAGGACTTTGTACAGGTAATAACCAGTCAATCCTCCTCAATAACCAAAGATCAGTGGTCTAACATCTGGGAAGTGATGAGGTTGAAGTATAATCCTACTGATGTCATACAGAGCAAGTTAACTTCCTCTAAGCTTATTGCAGAGATACAGATACTTTAGAGTGTTGCAAGCAGAAGGGGAAAATATGCAAGCTGAGCTGTTTCCAGTAGTGGCCTGACAGTATTCTCTCTCTGAGGTGAAACATTTACTTAGATCCATAGTTGAAGGGAACTTTTTGTACGTCTTTACTCTGTAGAAACATGAATGTTTGGGGTGTTGTAGTGGATAAAGAAAGTTACTTTAAAGTCACTTTAGGTCACTATGTTTTGGGTGTATCTACTTTCTTTTTCACAATTTAGCTGAAGGAACACTTCCTCTTTGCCAACACACTTTCTTACGGCAGGCAACTTTGTCATTTTTCTTTTTATGCCATGTCAAATTAATACTTTTCTCAAATTTAATGTTAGGTGATCGCATTGTCAAGGTGAATGGGGCGAGCATTATCGGTAAAGCCTATGGTGAGGTTATATCGTTGATCCAGGACAGGTGAGCTTTGATATAAATTCTTTTGTTTTTGCCTAGTTGGTGTATTTCCCCGTTTAAGTCTTTTTTTTTTTCTCCCCTACAGTGGTGATTTTCTTGAACTTTGTGTGATGCCAAAAGATGAGGATATCCTACAACTGGTAAGTTTTTTGTTTGTTTTGTTTTTTATATAGTCATGGTAAGGTGTTTACTGTATACACTCTTTTAAAACAAAAAAATACTCTCACTGTCTGTAGTTCTCGGATTTCCACTTCATCAGAACCTGCAGAGTTGCCCTAGTTTAAGGTGTTCATATTGGAACAGCAGTCATAAGATGCAGCCCGCCTGTCCCATCAGGACTCAGTATCTAGGCTCCCAAATCAGGCCACAGCAACTTTTCTGTCCTCCAAACCTGCTGCTGACTCCACTGCTAGAATGGCCCAATTGAAGTAGTTGTAATCAAGATGTAATAATTCGTCCGATTTTGCAAGGTGAAGTACTGTAGTAGGGCTACAAACTTTGGAACTTCATGACTCAGCCCCGTCAGGATCTGATTTCCAGGTTGTGCCGATATTTTTGTTATGGAAGGTTCTCAGAGGTGTTTGGTTTCTTTCATCGGGTTAGATTATGAGCCACCTGCAAGAGAAAACCATGAATCATGTGATGGAACAGATGAGATATGTGTGTTTTGTGATGAATGTGTCGCAAACAGGAGTTTGTCTTGTAATTTGCAATTTTCATTATGACTAGTTTGCTGTGACTCCTTTCAAGGAAGCAGCAAGCTGATGCCATTGTTGTTAAAAATAAATATGAGTAAATGATTCAAGAGAAGAGGCTATAACCCCTAAACTCTATGACAGTTTAGTATTAGTAGGTTAAGATGGAGACAATGAAGAGAGACACATTAACTTAGATCAAAGGCCATTAAGAATTGTAAGGAAGTTAACATTTATATTTTATGAAGAGTACACAATAAGTGCAAGTTAACTGGCAATCATCTAAAGAGTAAGAGTAATTAAAAAAGATGTGTTGTATCCTCTGTGAAGATTTAAAAAAAAAAAAACTGCTCTCAAGTGCAAGAAAGAAAACATTTTGTTGTCATCTGTGTATTGGCCTGTGCATGTTGGTAGCAAATATCTTCAGAAATCAGTTTACTAAAATAGCGCAGAGATTTTTTTCTCCAATCTGGAATTCACAGTTCTTTTGGTGTATATTTTTTTAAATTTATTTGGTTGTAATTATGATTTACTGTTGCATTGCAGTATAAACACGTAAGGATTTTTCTCTTCTTTTTCTGCCACAGTGTAAAAAACAATTTACAGATTTTGCAGATGTGGTTTTTATGTCTCTAAAACTATTTCAAATGTAAGACCAAGTCCTCATGGCTATGTGCACTTCAGATATTATCATTAACCTTTAATGCATGCTGCAGGCAGCTGTTGGCTGCCTCTACACGTTCTGCACATTTAGTGCAAAGCAAAGGTGCACTTCTCTGTTCCATATCTATAGCAAATCACACTAAGTGCTTTGTCAGGATGCTCATGAATCTTTCCCGAGGGCCTTCCTGTTATCACGCAGCTTGTTTATGAATTATATAATGACAGGCTATTTGCCTAACCTGAAATTTTACTTTTGGGGTTCTATTATGGCTGATTGACTCCTTTTATCCGACTATAGTTATTTTAAGTTGTCATTTATGAATATGATATGTGAAGCTTAACAAAATTTTATGTTCGTTTCTTTTTTAAAATACCATTGAAATACAAAATATGTTTTGTAGCATATTTTGTAATTACATTTTCATAGGAAATATAATCATTTAAATTGTTTAAAATCAGCCTTGGGTGAACAGAAAATGTGAAATTTTAGTTATAACCACTTGCCATTTTCTTCCAGTTATCAACACATTTCTCCTCTCCTTTAATTCATTAACTTGTACTCTGCCCTTCCTTTGACGGTCCTCCCTCTGCCTTACCTATTTTCTTCCTATGCCAATCTTCACAGTCTACTCCATTTTTCATGTGCCATCATGCCACTGCCTGTAGTACTGCACAGTAGTGGTCCATCAGCTGCACAAAAAAATATTAATTTAAGCAGACACACTGTCCATAAGAACAAGAGGATTATCAAAGATGCTTGCAGAATGACATTACACTGTAGGAGGCAGCACACACTGACTGCTTAGAGACGGGCAGCAGTTGCTTAGCAAAGAGACAGAGGGTGTACATTCAGGGAGCAGAAAAGGGAGGGAACTGTTCACCAGGAAAGCAGAGGAAATACTGAGGTATTAAAAAGAGGGGAAAGAGCTTAAATGAGGAGATGAAACCAGTGGATATTATCAGCTGACATCCCTGTGTTTTGAACAGGTTGATATTGAGAGAGGAGAGAAGAGGAAGGAATGGGAGGGGGAGCTGTACCATCACAGCTAAATGTATAATCAGCAGCTGCTGCTTCTGTCATGTGAGCAGTAGCAGAGGGAGGGAGAGGGAGACGTAGACTGGAGGCACCTTGTTCTCTTAGCGTAATATTCTGGCTGAAGATGGATAGAACCATGAAGACTTAACAGCAACATGAGAGGCAAGCTTCTGCTCCTGCCACCTTACCCAGGACTGACTGACACAGGCAGGTTGTAACGTGGCCACCCCGCTACATCTTTGCTTCTTCATCCCTCTGTGCTGCTGCTGCAGCTCTAGTGTATTTTTAGCATGTCAAGCCGAAGCTATGCTGTGGCTGTTTCATGTTCTCTCCTCTTTGAATCTGTTGGTTTTTTTATGTGCATATTTTTTCCCGCTGGCATCCTTTTCTCTGCCACCTTCTTTCCCTTCATTTCTTAATGCTTTTGTTTTCACATGCTGTAACGGCAGCCTTTTTCTCTGGAAACTGCTAATCTGGTAAGCAAACAGCAGACTGGATAGCTCCTTGACGTTGACATGTTATGCTTGCTGTCTCATTTTGCATATGTCATGCATGTCAGCAGTATTATCACATGATGGTTTACAGGTACTACATTATTTCTATACACTTGTCTTGGTTGACTGTAATGGTAAATTTTGAGCCGGCAATTTTAGTGTTTCAGCTATTGAAATGGCCGATACACTGTGCCTGCAGTACCTGTTAGATTCAGCACTCGCGCTGGCATCCAGCTGGCACCTCAGTGAAGCCGCGCCCCTTCTCCGTCCTCTGTGCCAGATGTCATTAATGTGATAAAGGCCAGTGACCTCTGAACTCCCCTGCATGCAAATGCTTACAGAGGGAGGAACTGTCAGTGATTGTTGTGGCACACTCAGCTTTATGTAAGATTGTAATTTGATACTAGGTAGCAGGATCAAAGTCCTCATACCTTTTACTGTTCTTTCAAATGCAAGGATGACATTCTACGACTAAACCAGGAAAACGATACTCCAAAACAGTGTTTTGTAATGTACTGTATATTGAAAAGAGTTTGTAAGAACATGAAACGGTCTATATACCTGGAGCTTAGTCAGGCAGGCTAAATATAGCATTTTCACTATGAGGTACGGGAGACCTTCGCTCTGTCTGAGTTTACATTCTGAGGTGGGTGAATGGAGACATTAGTAACCTGTCTACATTTATGTCTATTATACTTACATTTGTTACGTAGTATTGCATTTGTTTAAATATGTCAGCCGTAACTTGCCTGACTGCTTTATCTAACCAGTGTATTGATTGTTACACAATGTCAACTGAAAATACCTGAGTACTGAGTCCTGTGCAAATAAACCATCCACATGTATCTAAAGGTATTTAGACCTGTTGTACAAGCACATTCATAGGTGATTTTTTTTTTCGTACTCATTGAAAATCATTAAAGGCAAAATAAATGGTTTTTGAATAATACATCAAGTATTTGTACTACATAAAATATATGGAAGTCCTGTATTTCTGCGGAAGATTCTCCACTTTTTGAAAAGTATTTCCTGCTTGGTTTTCAGATAGCGTACTATTATCTGTCATAGTGCATGGTGTTCTGCCATGTAACAGGGAACATTACTGTGAGAACTCTAAATAAGGAGCAGATGAAGACCACTGACACTCCTGAACTGCTAACGCCTCCGCTCGCTCGTACTGCAACATGCACTTCCCACACACATGCATCCAGTAGCATTTGTAATCTCATGGCTGACTTCTCCATAAGCATCTAGTATCACACTGTTGAATATTACACACCCTTGTAAGGGCAGCTTGTACTGTATCTACTTAACACTGCTTTCTTGCACTGTCCCTAGGCTTACTCCCAGGATGCCTACCTCCGTGGCCACAGTAGCTACAGTGGAAATGCCTGTCACATTCCTGAACCACCTCCAGTATGCTACCCCAGAGTAGACTGTAAGCCTACGGGCATGGCCCAGGCCACAGACTCTGCAGGGCAGGTCTGCCGAGGGCCAACAGCTCCTGCTGACCATGGGTACCGAAAGGAGATCACCGTGCCCCCATCCCCTCCTCCTCCTCAACCATATCCAAAAAGCCAGACAGCTGTGTGCATGCGTAATGACAGCGTGAGGACTGTGGTGGTTCCTCCTGATACAGCCCATATGGGGCGAGTTGGTCCAGCACATAGAATGGATTACATGGACCCAGTCTTTGCCCGGGGGAGGCCTGGTTCGTTAGCCCAATATCCCCACCCCCGGAAGGCTGAGGTCTTTCCTAGTGGTCCAGGAATGGTTCCCTATGGAGGTCCAGGACCTCATTACCAGCCCAACCATCAAAACATTGATTGGCGTACTTACCAAACATACAGGGAGTATATCGACAACAAAGGAATCCATTCTCATGGTAGTAGGACTATTCAGGAGAGGCTCGACAATCTGCGAGCCAGTCAGAACTCCTTCAGTGCTGCTCAGCACATTCCCCGGGGAGACTGGTGCTCTAAGGGGATCCGGCGCAGGAGCACTTCGCATGAACGGTCATACCAAGGACCTCCACCCCACTTTCAGATTGCCCCACGCAGTGCCTCACAGGACCGTATGAGTGGTTCAGAGAGGATGGGTCATGCAAGAAACTGGCCCCCTCGCAGCGTGTCCCAAGATGGCCTTATGACCAAAGCCCGGGCACACTCTACAGATTACGTTGACCCTGCTGAACTGGCACGACCCATGGACAGGATGATGGGAGGGTATGGAAGGGCAGACCAAGGTACTAGGGCTAGCAGACAATCTATCCCGAGACATGCCATGCTCTACAGGCCTTCTGTTGGATACAGTGGTGGCATGAGGGGTGCACCCAACCCTTCTCTATATACAAAAGGACCAGATTCTCATCAGTTCCGCTCCTCACCTATGCTTTCAGACAGACCCTCACATTTTGGAAAGAGCACAAGCGCTGAGCATTCTCTTACTGACCAAAGAGTTGCTGTCAAAGGTAACCATGCAGGACACCCGTCACAACAAGGCCAGAGCAGAATACGAGCTGAAACCATGCATCCTCTTGAG
Source organism: Ostorhinchus cyanosoma (assembly GCA_029814465.1). Classification (NCBI taxonomy): domain Eukaryota; kingdom Metazoa; phylum Chordata; class Actinopteri; order Kurtiformes; family Apogonidae; genus Ostorhinchus; species Ostorhinchus cyanosoma. The sequence continues at coordinate 16,779,696 of JAPTYQ010000010.1, forward strand.
GCAAGAAAAGACACAGCAATGGTAGGACAAAGGTCTTCTTCCTGCTCCACCCCAAAACAAATGCCTCAGAGGCCTAGCATCCTCAAACCACCTCCACCTCAACCAGAATCTCAGACTCAGCTGAATGGGCGAAGCCCCACAGAGAGTGGGGTAGTTTTAAGGGAGAAGCCTCCTTCTGGAAAGAACCCTAGCCCTCTTCGTCACCCCTCCTACATCTTAGCGGTAAATGACGATGGAGCAGATTCCACAGCAGATGTGGTGGCATGCTGGCTTCCCAATGATGCACGTCGAGAGATACACATCCGTCGCCTTGGGGAGCAACGTCACACCTCCTGCTCTAGCAACCTCGATGAGTCCCTGGACTCCATTCCATTCATCGGTAAGAAATTCATCAGTTCAGAATCAGTTGTAAGCCTTCAGCACCACGTTGTCATAGCAACAACAGTAGGCAGTAGTAACATGAGGCAGACTGACAGTGCAGATAGCCAGTTAAAGGGATCATAGATGGCACTAGAACCAGTTTGTTCATGAAGAAAACTACAAAGCTGGTAGAATAACAGAGCACTATAATCGAAGTGGGTGTATTTACTAAATTTAGTGCTGCATAGACAGATGTTCACAATAAATTTATTCCCCCTCATATTTATCAGATTTTGTGGCATTCAGGAAGAGCTTGTGGGATGTTTGGCTTAACTGGGTTGGACTGAAGGATTGCTTAAGCTCATTGGAATATTTTCTACATCTCCACTTAATACATTGTTTTCTCATGGTCTCTCTTCTGAATGGATTGCATTATAGATCCATAGTCGCATAGTGCATTTGCCAGTGATTAAATGAATCTCAGCTGAAATGGCAGCTGTCCAACCACATGGAACATTTTTTTTATTGATACTTAAAACGTTTTCATTAGAATCTTTAGCTGTTGACTAAGTAGTATCAGAATTTGTGAATATGACCACATATGTTTTAATCTACTATTTTCTGAGGTGTGAGTTTTTGTATATGTTTAGGGCTGTTATTGGGATTTGTGTATGATCAGTTCAGTAGAGAGAAACACTTAATAATTTATGGCTACTCTCAGCATGCTTATTATTTCCCCTCACTGAGAACATTGCTATAGTAACATTGCTGGAAGCCACATTAAGCATTTACACCAAAGATCTTGTGTTTGACACCTTCCTAAATGTTCTTTGAAATTCACTATCAAGTTTAGTCCTTGTCTACTTAACTGTTTTAGTCTTTATTATGTCTTTGAAGCCATCAATGTTTTATGAACATGTGAGTAATTAGATTGGTTCTCCTGAATTTGTCCCAAGTCAGCATATTGTGAGGGGTTCTAACTTAAGATAAAAGTGAGCAAAGCGATGGCTGATCTACTTATACTTTAGATGGACATAAAGGAAACAGTTTGTACTTTGCAGGTAAACTATACAGACTTTCAGAACTGGGTCACAGGCATTGACCGCAGTGGAAGGTTTTAGTTTGAGCCAAGGGAGAAAAGGGAGTTTCATAGCGAAATGTAGGAACTTTAAAGAGTTATTGTTGTTGCACAGTGAAGACAACACAACACAGTGTGACTTGTCAGTTCATCACACTCCTACAAAGGTATACAGATATGTTCATCTGTATTCGTTATAGATCTTCAGTAAGGCTTGATTTCCCTTTAGAAGTTTGGTGTGCTATAATCATCTGAAAACATACTTTAGAAGAAAATGCATGTCGTAAAAACAAGTTTAAACATCATGCACATCTGCAAAATATATGTGTGCATTCATTATCTATTAAAGCACAGACCGTGATTACAATGTTGGAACAGCAGGGTTGTAAGTTTTCTGTGGTCTAGTTATCTTTGCCTCTTAATAGATACCCACATATTTTATTTCAGAGCTGTGAACCATTTTAAAAATGTGTCAATTTCAAGTTTAAGGCATCTCTTTATGTCACACCCTGCACACTTGGTGGCCTATTAACAGGGTTTTTGTGGGTTCTTTAGAGGTCCATATATAATGTTGGTCAGAGACCTGACAGGCCAGGTGCAAACAAAGCAGGCAGTGACAGTGATAATGCAGTACATCACCATTCTGGGATTGGTGCCCTGGCCCAGGAAAACAGAGCCTCAATTGAAAGGGCTAGTGCGGCTCCATCAATGGTCTGTTTCAAAGACCACCAGTTGAGGCTTTATTTTTGTGTGATCGGTCCTTGGTCCAGTATCCCAAATCATCTATTTATTTAATTGAACCACAGAAAAAGCTTATGTTTAGATGAGCATATCTGGTGTTTTGCTGCCTCTACATGCATCTGGAATAAGACCTTCACTTCTGATCTGGAATTTATGAATAACTCAGATTTGACCACACAGTTGCATGACTGTTAAGTAAATTTATGGACTTAAACTAAGTTTAGTACTCTTTGAGTAGGTTGTAGACATTGTATGACATGAGGGTGGTCAAACTTCATGCAGCTTGTCTTGTCCATGTTGGACCCAGGGCACAACCACCAGTTACTGCCATAGCAATATGCCCAGCATGGATTGAGTAGATAAAAACCTAGGCCTTTGAAGTTGTCACTTCTCAATAATGTGATGGGTGGAATCTTGGTAAGTAGCCCTGAGAGGTCCTCGTATGGAGTTGATGACATCCTTTTTTTTTTGCCCCGTTTCAAAGTTGAGTACAGGCTGGAACTAGGACAGTTGCTTTTAAATTTAGATCCAAAAGCCCCATGGCTGCAGAGAGCAGCTTTGTACTGTGAGCTGTTTCAGGCTTGAAGTGCCAGTAGTGGGCGGTGCTAAAATGTGAAGAACTTCCTTTTCTCTTAAAAACAGTCAAAGATGATCTGTTTCCTCCATCAGCTGTGCTGAGGCATGTTATCCACGGAAGTCACATAAAGACTGTTTTTCATTCTGTAAAATTCCACAGCTGATACTTATTGAAGTTGTTTTTGATGTGCTTATGAACCAGTGAACTGAGCCCTATAACAGCATCAGGGCAGATGAGAATACTTTATTGCAGATAATTCTATATTTCTATACCAGAAGCTGTATTATTATTCCTGTTCTCAAACCAAATGTGTTGTCTTTATAGATGAGCCAGTGAGTCCAAGTGTTGACCGGGAGGCTGCTCCTATTCCCCCCTCTGCTGTGATATCTGTTGCACCGTCAATAACTACAGGTCCCTCTAGTCCAGCCTCTCCATGCCCTCCGATTCGCCGTCAGCTGTCACATGACCAAGGTAAACGCTACAGGTTGAGAGCTATGTCAGTCAAGGTTCTGCATTAATTGTTTCCCTGAAAATGGCCTAAATGGTTTCCCAGTTATATATAATACCACTGATCTTTTTTTTATTGACTTAATACATACACGTCTGTCTTATGGTTGAAGGGTGGGTTTATTTTTGTTGGTTCCAAGTAATTATTTGTCTATCTGCTTCTGTGATTCGTTTCATACTTTTAATCATACTGATGTAAAGATATCTTATTTATTCTACATTTACAGATTTAATTTAACAAATATTGTTCAGAGCTGAGGATAGCAGAAAGCTCCATTTGCACCTTCCATTAACTCTCATACTGAATAAACCTGTGTACTCAACGTATTTACTAAATCTGTGGTTTGTGATTGTTTTCTCTGTGTAGAGTCCTTGAGAAGTGCTTTGTTAGAATCTGACACAGCCAGCAAAACAGAACGATCGAAGTCGTATGACGAGGGTCTGGATAACTACCAGGAAGAGGGGAGAGGGTCAGTGCATAAAATAACTGGATTCTCTTTTGACATCTGTATTGCCATGAAACTCATTAACCTTGTTTTTGATATATTATTTGCCTTCCCCCCCCCCTTTTTCCTTCCTTGGGGTTTTCTTGCTGTTCTTTAGGCGATCCTCTAGTAAGCATATGCCCAGTCTCAGGGGTTTAAGAAAGGTGAGTAATGGGGATCAATTCAGTATGTTTTTGATTTGCTTCTTCTAGACTTAAATAGCAAGTTACTAGGATTGTGTTTTTTGTATAAATAAAAGCACTCAAGATTTATGCAGAATTCCAGATAATTCCCAACTAAAATATTCATCCATTATTGTGTTTTTATGATATCTGTAGTTTTCTTGCAACAATATGGATCCAACATTGTAACAAAAAACAGTGTGTAGTAAACACTTGAGTATTCTCATCATGTTTGCATGATTTTTGTTGCAGGCCATCTATTTCTTTGTCTATTATGTTTCTGTCCTCAACTGTCTTGTAAAAGCAGTACCTAACCAGTTGTTTGTTCATGCATTTACTCTATCAGGCTCTGGATGGACATAAATCTTCTGGGGATTCAGGGTCTCGGAGAGATTCTACTTCAGATATATTTGCTAATTCTTCCAAAGAGGGATTGCTGAACTTCAGGCAACTCAGTACAGATAAAAATAAGGTATGCTCATATGTTTTCACTTGACAAACATAATATCACTCAGATGTTTTGGCGTGTGATTAATTTTTCCTTCTGTCTCTGTGTCTTTGCAGCGCGTTGGCGGTGGAATGAGATCATGGAAGCAGATGTATGGCGTTCTACAATGTCACACTCTTACCCTCTACAAAGATAGGAAGGATGCACTTTCTCACGTTTCAACGCAGTCTGAAGAGGAGCCCCTGCAAATCAGTATCAAGGCCTGTCTGATTGACATTTCCTACAGCGATACGAGGCGCAAGAATGTGCTGCGACTAACCACCTCAGACTGCGAGTACTTATTCCAGGCGGAGGGGAGGGATGATATGCTGTCTTGGATCCGAGTCATTCAGGAAAACAGCAACATAGATGAAGAGGTGCGTTCAAGTTAGACTCTGCATCACTATAGACAGATCAAGATTACCTCCGCAATATTGGGATCTGTTGTAGTTTCAAATCCAGGAAAATGCTATGGTTAATTCCGGTTTCACCAAGACAAAGTTTGGCACATATTAGAAATTATAGACCAAGCGTCATTACAGTTTTGAGTGAAACAAGCACCCCCATCGGATTGAGCAGCAGCAACAAGTCTCATAGTCATTCTTTAAATAAAGTACAGTGACAGTACAACAGTGATGGGGACATTTAGAGAGGCTTTTACTTTTGAAATCTCATACAGAAGCCAAAATAAGGTGTCATTGGAAACTCATTCTACCTGCGTCAAACAAAAAAAAAAAAAAATCACAGGTAGCTTTTTCAGGACATTTGATTTCAGGTTGTGAGTCAGTCAGTATGCCTTTCAATGAGACCTTGGTAACTGATAACGCCTGGCAAGGCTTAAATCAGCTTTTTGAGATTGCACCACATGATTAGATAGGGCTGTAAAAATCTGCAAAGGCTGCAGAAAAACAGGAAATTTGAAAACTGTGTATTGTGAAGTTATCAATAAATATTAGCATACTGGTCTGAATATCCAGTATGCAGCATTGGATATTCTGACCACTGATCAGAATATGCATAACTCAGTCAGGCTGTGAACTAGTTGAATACATCATAGGTGCTCTGGCACTTTGTCAGATTTGGCTCTTCTTGGCTGTAAACTGATTCATTTCCAATTTTTTAAATATCTCTGTAGAAAATAATTCTGTAGCACATACAGTACAGACACATTGCTAAGGGATTATCAGTTATTCACTTAAAAGAAATATAATCTGCTGTCATTTCAGAATGGTGCTGTAACAAGCCAGGACTTGATCAGTCGAAAGATTAAGGAATACAACATGATGAGGTATGAAGGGCTCTACAGTGCCCTCTGGGGCCTGACTGTGGAACTGACTTTTATCAACCCGTTTGGTTTTCATGCTACTGAATTTTAAAATCTATGCATTTCTGTGTTTAAAACCGGATCAGTGCACCCAGCAGTAGGTCTGAGCCTTCTCCAAAAACCTCCCGCCAGTCTCTCAGCATTAAACAAGCCTTCCTCGGCAGTAAAGCAGAGGGCAAGAGCCATAGCCCCCATTCACCAAAAACAGGAGAGGAACGTAGGGCTTTGACAGGTAAGGAGCTCCAAACACTAAGAAAGAATTAAGTGATGTTTGGGGGTAATTCTTCAGCTTATTTCTGAACATTTATGTGTGTGTATCTGCTCAGATGACTCCAGTCCACCACGGGACAGAGCTGCTTGGAAAATCGGCATTGCAGGGATCATGAAGAGGCCTTTTGAGAAAAAGCCTCCTGCTGGAGTCACATTTGGGGTGCGACTGGATGACTGTCCCCCTGCACAGATCAACCGGGTGAGTGACACATAGACGTGTAGGTTGAAATATGGAGCCGTTTTGTGTGGCATCCTCTCACCTTCACTTACAGCTATTTTACTCTTCATTATTTCTGTACATGTCACAAAATAAAATGCAAAAAAAAAAAGAATTCACGTTTCATTTCTTCATCTTTAAATGTGACTTCTTCCTCAGTCACGACATGTGGATTTTCAACAGAACTTATGGCAAAAACGTCTACAGCTACGTCCTTATTATTGTTTTGAATAAATGACTTTTAGCGATAGAAATTACTTACCGTGTGTTTTAATTTGCTGCTTGTTAGCTCATAAGTCATGATTGGGTGTATCTAATACATTTTTTTCTGCTTGTTGTAGTTTGTTCCTCTGATCGTGGAGGTGTGTTGCAAAGTGGTAGAGGAGAGGGGTTTAGAGTACACTGGAATCTACAGGGTCCCAGGAAACAACGCTGCCATTTCCAACATGCAGGAGGAGCTCAACAGCAAAGGCATGACTGACATCGACATCCAGGAAGATGTAAGTGACTGACATGTCAACTGCACAGTACAGTGAGGCGGTTTATGGAAAATGCAATTTAGCAACAGTTGCATTGTTTTACATTGTTATACATGCACGTATATTCTGTACAAAATACTCTAATACCATAATGTCTTGTTTTATTCCTCTGCAGAAATGGCGGGACCTTAATGTCATCAGCAGCTTACTAAAGTCCTTTTTCCGAAAACTTCCAGAACCTCTGTTTACAAATGGTGAGGTCTAACGAATTTCTTGTTAATAACAATGGAAAATCAGTGAGCTTGAGTGTTTCTTGTGATGCTTGGGTTTCGTGGAGTAAAAATATTTTACTTTGTCTTGTGCTCAACAGAAAAGTATGCTGATTTTATTGAAGCCAACAGAGCAGAAGATTCAGTGGAAAGATTAAAAGAGTTAAAGAGGCTGGTGAGTAAAGTCTAGTTTCACAAATTTCCCCAGGTAATTTAATGAACAATAGCACCGTGAGACATCATATAATTTTTTTGGTTCCACTGTTGCAGATCCATGAATTACCTGATCATCATTATGAAACTCTGAAATTCCTTTGCGCACACCTCAAGAAAGTTTCTGACAATTGTGAAAAGAACAAGGTACGTGAAGATGAAGAAGATCTGTTGGTTTTAATGTCTTTAAATCTTGCATAAAGTCAATGTCCACTTACAGATCATGTAACTCTGTCTTATCTTTTTAGATGGAGCCTCGTAACTTGGCAATTGTATTTGGTCCTACACTGGTCAGAACCTCTGAGGACAACATGACCAACATGGTCAATCACATGCCAGACCAGTGCAAGATAGTTGAAAACCTTATCCAGCAATACGACTGGTTCTTCACTGACGACGGTGACGAGGATCCTGTTGTATGTGAAAACACTTTTTTCTTCCTCCCAATTTCTGTAATTCTCTGGTTCTGTTTGTTTAAAACTATAAATATAAATCCTCACTCTAAATAATATATACATATAGATATATTTAAATAAACTGCTTCTCTGTACACATCTACCCAGTTATTCATATTTATCTTATACTATTCTCAACCCATTCTTGTCCTTGTCTCTAATCAAATATTTGTTTAGATTAGGTCTATAGTTAAGTGTGTCTGGCTTTATGTTGAAATTGTATGTCATGAGCTAAGAAAGACCGAAGACAAATTCCTTGTATGTGTTCACATACTTGGCCAGTAAAGTTGATTCTGATTGTTCCTTGTCCAATTTATGTTTCTTCTCTCCAGACCACAGCTGAGCAGGAAAGCACAGTGCAGTCTCAGCCTGTGCCAAATATCGACCACTTGCTCTCCAACATTGGACGGACCGCAGCCTCACCAGGAGAAGTGTCGGGTAAGTCACCCCAGTCTTTGTCTTTTAAGCTGCCCTCAACATCACAGCAAAATACTAGCATTAATACACTTTAATTCTATCATTAGTTACAATATGGTTAAAGTGAAAGCATGTTTGAGGATTCAGAGGTTTAATATTAACTGTGTTTCAGTTGCCGTTGCAAAACAATGAGCGCCATATTTGTTGTCCATAACCTAAGATGCTTTGGGCTAAAACAATATTATTAAGTTTTCTTTGTGTTTATGTTTAAGTAAGCCTTTTCAGTAATTTTTCATTGGGAACATTTTACGATTTCACCATTGAAAAATTGTTGAAAAATCCTTTGCAGTATGTTGGGCCTTCTTTTTTTTTTAATTTATTCTTTTACATTTTAATAAGTCTGATTTGTTTTCATGTTGATGTTTTTTTGCCCAAACAAATTGTCCTCGGTTTCTTTTTGCGTTCATTTCTTTGCTTTACTCTTTATTTTCTCTTTGCTCAAGTCATTTTTTTTCCTCCCTGTGCTTTACCTGTGTTGAGACGACGACTCCTTTTCTTTCAGTTCTTTTCTTCCCCTCCTCCTCGTCTCTCACATAATCCCGGCATGTTCTTTCCCAAAGAAAAATCTTGACAAACAAAAAGCAACGATGGAAGTTTTAACCCTTCTGACCTCTGCCCTTCTGTGTGTAGTGTGTTGTTTTTCTCCCTTATCCCTGTCCAGCACTCACACATTACCCAATCTTGACACAGGCCAAGTGGGCGGCGTCTATCACTCGATGATGTCACTGATGGACTCTGTTTTGTCAGTGATGGACAGCTGGGACTGTAGGAAGAAGGACGAGTGTTGTGCCCAGTGTAGCTGCCTAGTCTGCAGAAACCCGCAGCTCTTTTAAATTTGGGCGAAAGGAGGAAAAAAGATAAAAAAGAAAGAAAGAGAAGTCGATGTTTGTCATTTTTCCTGTGGTGTGCACGTCTCATATTTAAACCAATACCCTAAATTGAGGGGATACAGAGCGATGCTGCTGTACTTTCTCTGAAAGCCCTTCTGCTGTCTCTTGTTGTCTCTAAAGCTGATCGCAAGGACAAGTAGCATGGTATGGTCAACCTCAGGTTCTCTCCCAGTCATGTGGCATAATCTGTCATGATGTCTGAGGGCGGGGTCGAAGTGGTGGGACTGAGCTCGATGTTCCCCCAGCACTCATGCGTTTACACACAAACAAAACCTCACACATAAAACCAAGTGTCACAGACAGTGTGTTTTCAGGAAGTCAGGTAGCTGTGGACGGGCATGTAGATATAGTCGCATCGGCCGCAACTAGTATTTTTTTTTTTTATGTTCCAGGTGCCTCCTCCTGTGCCCTTTTTTGTTTGATTTGTGGTCTGTGATGTCCTTATTTCCAATCTTTGTCTTCATTCAGCATTAAAAACATCACACATACATACACTATTGTATATTTTCTCATCTCGTATTGTTATGTACTGTAACCTACAGAAATCACGTACATGTCCCCACTCCATGGTTCCCAACTGTACTTCTACACACCGACACACGTAAATTGATAATTATATCATTAATAGCCCATTTCAGCCACAGGAATTTTTACAGGGGCCAAGGAACTATGCTGCCTGACCTTTAGGCAGTAAAATCTCTTAGATGGGATTTGTCAGTTGGATGCGAGTCAATAAAACCTAAAGCAATGGTTAAAATGTAACCAGAAAATGCCTGCTATCATCTAACAGTGTTCTGTTTTCACACCAGGAGCATCAGATGTCCAGCTCCAGGTCTTAAGTTGAATTTACAATGGTCTTAAAAACATCTTCAATTGAACTTGTTGAAACCTGCAGAAAACCTGTGTATGAGTTTCAACCAGTCACTAAATTTAGCTTGTTCCTGCTGTTGAGGGTCTCTGCTTTCCTTTTCTGATGGTCCTGGAAGTATCAGGGTGTACACATCGGATTCTTCAGACCAAAGATACTTTTAATTCCGGAGTGTTTTTATCCTATGACTCCACTGTTCCTGCCAACATTTGGTCGAAAAGGGCTATTACTATATTTGTAGCTGTACTTTTTTTTGTAGCCTTTTCTACTTTAACAATGAGATCTATTTTGTGAACTCCTTTTTATTTTTGCTTTTTTTGTTGCTGAGAATGACAGGCTACATGTTAAAGAGCACTACAGGACTTAATCTAGCTCAGAGTAAGCGCAATCTTTCCGTCATACCAAGGCTTGGCTGCACCAGTGGTATCGACCACGACACACACTCACTGATCTGTTCAGCTCAGGCCCCTTAAGTCTCTCAGTCAGCGCGATCTCATCACTCCCTCTCCTATGTGATGTCTTTGAGTTGGGAAAGAATGCCTCAAGCTGGTTGGTGGCTACATGTGATGCTCTGTGGCTGACGTGTTTGTCCGTGATGTGCCGTCGTTTCACCGATACATGAGCATGAGCTGCTTTGTGTCTTGGTTTACTGCCGGGTTTCCACTTCCTTTTCCTCTCATCGCACATCTCAGGCCTCTTCTGCCTCTTTTTCCACTTTTCCATATACCGCATACTGTGATTACTCGTCTCCTTTCTCTCTTTCTGAACCGAAAATGTACCATCTGCTTCCATTCAGCTGCTCTCATTGTTCTCATCGTGTCTGTCAGTTTCAGTCGAAGCAAACTTTTAATATGCCTTTATCTCTTTTTATCTTGTTGACTGTTCTAGCAAGTCAAGCAGGTGGCAGACTGTTACTAATGACTTATTATTTTTTTTCTTTAACATAGATTCAGCATGTAGTGACTCATCGAAATCAAAGGTAAAGTTGCTGCCTAGTTTCACTGATTCACATATTTTACTTTCTTTGGTTTTGGTGTGAGCCTCTAATGATGTGCTTTTCTGATACCAGGGCTTGTGGGGATCTGGGAAGGATCAGTGTAGCAAAGAGATGCTGCGCTCCTCCTTCTTCGCCAGCCGGAAGCGCAAGAAGCCTAAGGACAAAGCTCATCCCAGCAGTTCAGACGATGACCTGGACTCTGTGTTCCCCAAGAAGGATCTCCCGGAGGAGAGCCAGCAGCAGCCTCTGTGGACCCCAGACCGCCGGACCAAGGAGGAGGGGGAGACAGATGAAGCCAGCGAGAAAGAGAAGCACAGGAACAGCTCAGAGGAACAGCTTGACAACACTAACAGGAATGAGTCCGTCTCCAGTAGCCTGCTGTCGCAGCCTTCTCCCACCCTGCCTCCTGAGCACCTTCCCCCCACCCTTCAAACAGGCTCCCCCTACGCCTCACCCCCCCACTCCCCAAACCTCAGCTACCGCATACCGATGGCACACCAGTCCTCTCTCTCAGACCCCCCTTCCAACTATGATGACACAGTCTCCGACCTTGGTACGATGAACAGCACCAGCTCCCAGGCTTCAGTTCCCCGAATGAGGCGGGGGCGGATGGCAGCTCTGGGACCAGAGGCGGGTCCTAGTGGGTTGGGGGCAGAAGTATGCTCCATCACATCAGATTACTCCACCACATCATCCATGACTTTCCTGACCGGAGCTGAGCTCAGCACTCTGAGTCCTGAAGTGCAGTCAGTGGCTGAAAGCCGAGGTGGAGATGATGCAGACGATGAGCGAAGCGAGCTCATCAGCGAGGGAAGGCCGATGGAGACGGACAGCGAGAGCGACCTGTCAGTATTTACTGTAGGAAGAGACAGCGGAGCGATAGAGCAGCGGGAACTGCAGGAAGCTCCACGACCGCTCCCCTCCCACAGACTCATCGAATGTGATACGCTTTCCCGAAAGAAAGCAGCTCAGCAAAAGACCAACAGCGAGTCGTCACTGGAGGGGTCACGGAGCGATAAAGATTCCAACAGACTGTCGCGGGTGTTGGGCTCAGTCAAGGGCCGCTCCACCGGCAGCCTCAGCTCCTCATCGCGTAGCGAGCTGGACAAGACAGAGCCTGCTTGGAAACTGAAGATCACAGATCGACTCAAAGTGCGTCTTCGAATGTCTGTGGATGACATGTTTGGTGTTGGAAGCCAAAGGAGTCGGTCCCCCGAGGGCCGCAGCAAGAAGAAGAACATCAGACGGAGACACACCATGGGCGGTCAGAGAGACTTTGCAGAGCTGTCTGTTTTGGGCGACTGGCCTCAGCAGGTCGGCATCGGCTCAGCCTCGCGGTCGGAACTGTCAGCTGTGGACCGGCTAAAGCCAAAGTGCAGCTCTCAGGACTTCTCCATCGGGGACTGGATTGCTCGCGAGCGCCACCGCACCAGCAATCCTGAGGTCAGCCTGGACCTCAGCGAACAGCAGGGGGAACTGTGCAGCTCGAATTCCCAAAACCTCGGAGCCTCGTCGTCCTCCTCTGAACTCCCTTATCGTCCATCTGAAGCGATGAACGGGGACGTCCCCCCCAGTAAAAACCTGAGCCTCTCGGCCACTGCTCACCCACATAAACTCACCAGTTCCCAGGTGGTCCACTCGCGCTTCTATCAATACCTGTGAGACGTGTTGGAAGTGTGTGACTGTGTATGTGTTTGGGTTCTCCGTCTGTAAGATGTGTGTGTACGTGGCAGCCTGTCGGTGTAACGTCTGTTGTATGACCAATGTTAGTGAAAGAGCATGTTGTACAAAAAAATGTTAGTCTGGAGTGTGTCTGTAGCTGGTGTGTGTGTTTGTGAAAAAGAGAATTACCGCACACAGGGATTGTTGATCTTGCTCATGTATAAGGCATGAAACAAAATGTTGTTTATACTTTTTCTTTCTTTTTATTTTTAATGACTTTGGGATGGTTTAGCAGGATTCCCTCCCTCCTAAAACAAATCCCCGTTAATGCTGAAGATTGAGAGGACCTGTTGCTCACGAAGCGACGAGCCTGTGAAGTATGTGCAAGGATGTGTGGACAGTGACACTCAAAAGTACAAGATTGTTGAAAGGCTTAGACAAGTGGCTTTAAAGATGAACTTTTAGGATGAGTAGGAAGTAGATAAAAGTACAGATTTTTAGTATTGCAGAGGAACTATTTTTGTGTAAAGAAAGTTATGATGTTCAGAGTCGATGAGTCTCGGTAACCAAATGAAGAATGTACAGACATGCTCGCTGTAATACTGACTAAAAGCTTTAGATGCTTGTGTTTCATTCTATCTAAAGTGTAAAAATCCCTATTTTTCTGTGTACTTGAACTGTGTTTTTTGGTACAGCCTGTGTATGGACTGCCTAGGAGCTTTCTGCTGTCAAAGGGGCCTTTCCAAAGGTACAAAGAGACAAGGAAACACTGGACTTATGCAAAAGGAAACGGTTACTATTCTTCCCAGTTACATGGTTTTAGAGCAGTGAACAACATCCCTCTGATGCAAATGTTTTCGTGTTCATGGTTCATCTATTGTCGACTGGCGGTAGAGAGAGTAAAAAAAAATAGGTGGAAAGGAGAAGAAATGGGTGATCGAATCAGAATCATGTTTCACAACAGGAAGTGCCTCACAATGAAATGTTAAGGGTGCCATATTGTCTTTGTTGAGATACACGAAGATGTTACTGTGAATGACATTTTTACTGTTGACTCTCATGGTCATTCTACAGGTTTATGTAACAAAATGCCGAGCTTCCATTCCTTAGGCATTCCACTCTGGTCTTAACATGTTTTATACTTTTTATTTTTTCCCCCGCTGTTTTTCTTTCTCATTTTTTTTTGTTTTTTTTGTTTTTGATTTTTAACAGAACTTGAATTTTAAATATTCCTTGTAAAATAAGTAACTTAAATGTACATACAAGCGCCATGTTTTAGCTGCTTTACTTTTCATTTCCATCAGATTGCAGGATTGAGTACAGTATTGTGAGATGATGACGCTCATGAGGCCTCTGGGTGTTGTGGGCAGTTTGGTACTGAAACAAAGTCATTGAGCTGGACCATTTGTATCAATGCTGTGTTCCTCTGATTGTGAGGAGGGGGAGGGGGGGTGCACAGATTCCTGAAACACTGGAAATAAATTTTGTCAATGGCAAAGTTCTGTGGATTGTAATGTGTATTTTTTTTTTCCTTTTATAGTAGAAAAGCTTCAAGGAGAGAATGTTTATACTGTTATATAACCCCGATTTATGAAGTAAGTTTATCAACAAAATGTAAATACTGGAGGAAGACTATATTTTTAAAAAAGCACCTGATTATGTTTGGGTGATATAGAACATTATAAGGTTAATCTTTTTCTCATTTATACAGAAATCTGTTAAAGTGAATTCGACAAAGCTAGTTTCCGATATTTATGACTTGTAAAGTCTTATTGTTGACAAATGAATGTGTTCGGCTTTTTCCAAATATGCTAATCCTCTCCTTTTTATAGCATCTGCTGGAGCTTCTACCTGGAAGATTTATAATAATTTCACAGGTCAATAATTTTTGGAAATGATCTGCATCAGAGCTAAAACATTCCAAGTCTTACACGCTTTGATAAAATGAATTGGTAAATAAAAGGGAAGTGTTTGCTTATTTTTTCCATTTATGATAGTGTTATTACATATGTGCGTAAGCTTAGAGTGTTTTAAGTTAGAAATGGTGGCTCGGATACATTCCTTTTGAGTAAAACCCATTTTATCATCAATTCATAGATTTTCACAATTTTAACTGAAGCCACAATTTCTCATAATTAGACCAAAATGTAGTTAAATTTCACTACTGTCCCCCTTTTTGTAGACTGTTTTATTATGTTGCTACAATACCTTCAGTGTCCACTAGAGGGCGGACTTACTTCAGTAACAGATGCAGTGTTGTAAGACAAACTTACTGTATATTTGCACACACTAGAGTTAAGATTCAAAGAAGTGAAGACAAAATGTGATACATTTCAAAATGCTTTATATACAAGTTGCACATACAACATAAAGACTTAAACAATATAAGATTTATACACTTTGTACATCAGCTGACTAGAAACCACTGACAATACTAACAGAAAGTCAAGCCGTTTAACACACAATTCAAATAAATCCACTAAATAATGGAAATTCAGCATAGTTAACTCACCAGTATGTCAGTTCAGAAGGTAAATGTCATGAATTGTATTTGCAAAGTAAATATTAATAATATTTTTTTTTTTAAATACCATCTTTCCAGCAGATAAATTTTTTCTATGATTTTTGAGACAAAATGTGCCATAACTTGAGTTTTTAAACGAACTTGGAGAAAAATTAATCGGTGGTCTGGCTTCGACTTATCGACAGAATGCACCGTTCAGACAAGGCCTATTCATATTCACTTGTTCAAAGTGTCAGTGGGCTCCTAACAGAAACACTTGACCCACAGTAAGGCACAGTGACTAAAAGAACTATAGTTTAATTCAGAAATATGCAAAGGGAAAATATGGATTCATATCATTTTTGTATAGACACGTTGTTTTTTGGAGTTCAACACAAATTATCATTGTGCCCTCATTTTGTAAAGCAACTAAGGACCGATGCAGCCAGACATCCACTCATAGACACAATACTATCGTAAGACACTGAACAGAGAAATTCAGAGAAACAAGTAGCAGTAATCATACTCAGGAACACAACAGTCAGTAAGTTGGTTGGCAAGGTTATCAGATACTGGCAGCCTGTCTGAAGTTAAATGTCAACATAATGAACTGATCTGATAAGGGGCATTTTGTGCTGCAAAGCGCTCGATTAATGTGGCAGGGTTGGAATGGAGACGCGCTGCTGAAGTGGACTTTATGTCGATCCTTTATTCGTCCACCAGAGGGAGTACTACAGAGACAGCCCCTTTAATACTAAGTCCATTTAGTCCAATAGCAAAGACAGAGAAGACTGTTCACATCTGAGATTTAGTCATCATCCTTCGGCCTGATTTCCTTGCCAGCACAAGGTGAGGAGAGGGGCCTTGCACATGCAGGCTCTGCACTTCAGAGTAGACCTAAAACCAGATTGGACAGCAGGAGGAGGGTCGATTCGGTTACAAAGATATGTTGCATATTGTGCTGTAGTGCTGGCCGAGGCTGGAGCAGGTCTAACTGTCGTCCTCTTCCAGCTGCTCTTCTGTCACAACCTCCGGCATCCGGAAACACTCCTCAAAGAAGTTGACCAGAGACTGGCTCAGGTGCTGCTGCGTCCCTTCACTGTGCAGGAAGTGTCCCTCATCTGGGTAGATCTGTAGACACAACCACACATTCATGTATCTGTTAATCCACACTGTTCTTAGCTGACCTCTAAATCAAGTCCAAAAGAAAGCCCAAACTATCCAGTGTGAGTAAATACAGGTACCAGACACTGAAGATACAAATATGGGTCAACCAAACATACAGTGTCAGTGTTTAACTATGGAGTCACACTACTAATTAAGATAAGATAAGATAAGATAAGATAAGATAAGATAAGATAAGATAAGATAAGATAAGATAAGATAAGATAA
>JAPTYQ010000010.1:16876762-16887681 GCA_029814465.1 Ostorhinchus cyanosoma
CTATCTATCTATCTATCTATCTATCTATCTATCTATCTATCTATCTATCTATCTATCTATCTATCTATCTATTTTTTACTTAGTTTTACTCAACATTAGTGTTTTTTTTAAGTCATTGTATCTGCTGATGCACGTTATACTTCTAGATTTCTGAAATATTTGTCACAGTGTGGGCATAAATAATCATATTCAACCACAAGTAAAAAAAAATTTCCAACTATCACCTATACTGATTTAACATTTATCCTAATATAATAATTATTGCCAGTTGACATAAATATTTCTATCATGCCATAATGTCATATTAAAAGGAACAGGAATTTATTCAAGCTGTGGGTGTGATTTGCATATCAATTCAAACATATAAACACATTGAAATACTAAAAAATAATGAAAACACAGAACTACTGCCAGACCTAAAAGTCACTCAGGAAGCTCAACCATATCAATGAGATTAGTTTTCTGACATTTACACACTATAAACTGCAGACATTCAGAGCAAAAATGAAGTTATTGAGCAAACATCTATTAACTGATGTCAGATATTATTAGCGGGATTTCATTTAACATGTGTACTCACTCCACTCCAATAAAAGATAAGACCATTAAGATATTTCCCACAGGAGTTGGATGTGCAAATGTACTACTGTCTGTGAACACTCGACCAACTTTCGAAGGTGATAGTCTGTCAGTTCAAGCAGGTTTAAAATAACTGACAGGAGCGAATATTATTATTTCTCAAATGTTCAAAAGGTCCCTAAGTGGGATTTCTAGATCCCCACTAAAATTAAACCAGCTGTTCATGTTGTGGTCTAGCTGACAATCACACTGACAGACAGACGGACACAAACACAGATGGAGCTGATAAAGTGTGTGTGCACGCATCGCAAGTGTATAAGGCATAATGTCAGTGCGGTAAGATTTCTTCCTAAACACACCCAGCGATAAAGTCTCTGTATTCCCAGGATGCACCAGCCAATCTGGTGAGGGGAGGAACATCAATCAGCGAGGTTCAGCTTTTCTGTCTTTGGTGGGGTAAGATTTGACAGGCTGCCAGCTCCAGAACACTGAATCACTCAATAACACTCCCCATTCTTTCCACCTCCGCTACACCAAACAATCATTATCTCCCCCATCTCTGTTCTGCTCCATGTGAGCTCCACGCAGAACATCATCACAAAAAGTCAGCGTTAGACTCCCAGCTCAGGGAAAAGCAATCTTCTCCCCCTGTCCCCTGAGCTGGAGGTCTCATTCACATGCCTGACTCAGGGTTTAGAGGAACAGGAGGGAAATATTCAGCAGAGACGATGGTGTGCATGCAAGGAAAGCTTCATAATACAGAATGTACCTGACAGAACAGGATAGAAAAAAAAAAAAAAAAAAAACTCTGCACAATGGCCTACATGTACCACTACATTAGAGGTAAGTACACAACTATACACACACAATTCACAGCTGAGATGCAGGAAACAACTTGTTACTCTGAGCTGAATCTGACCAACCACCTACGAGCTCAGCTTCCCGGTAGAAGGAACAAACTACAAACCCACCTTAGCCACCATAGCTGGAATGGACACAACTTTTCTCCCCTGTCGCTCCTTGCTAGACTACAAAGCGAATGCACACAAAGGTCTCGCGGGGATGCAACATGAAAACCTATCTCATGCATTATTCATCAGAAGACTAAACCAGAGCCTGGGGACAGGAGGAGGCCTGCTGAATCGTGGCATCATTTTGAGGGTGAAGCAGCACTAATACACCTTTGTCACAGCTGACATTTTGACTTATGCAGCACCGGCGTAACTAATCTTGGCAGCATTTTATTTCTATTTTCTGGTTACAGGGACTGGAAATTGTGCATGCTGATTCGAATCTGAATGCAACACTTTGTCCATTGTTAATGTTATTAGCCACACCTTTGCTTTTTTTTTTTTTTTTGCTTTTTTTCTTGCTAGTTCAATGTGTTTTGTGTGGAGAAAAAAAAAGGTTGCCAGACATCAGGAAAGGGCTTCCCGGACTGGTGCTCGTTGCATACATGTTAAGAGATTTTTGGCTGTTTTTAATAGGCACAGATAAAACACAACAACAGGAGAAGGAACAGGATCTGGTTAGGAGCCATTTTAAGTTATATTTTGGATTTTAAGTTAGTTCAAACTTTTAATTCTCGCTCAAAACTTGATGCTTTTTTACTGTTATGTGTCCTCAGGTACTTGTTTTAGTGATTAATGTAATGTGAGCGCTGTAACCATAAAGTCATTCAAGACGGTGGGCTTAAATCAAGAGTTGTAACTGCCACCTTGTAAGAATTTTTTCTCATGCAGGACTGCTGTAAAATGAGGCACGACAGTAATAAATCCAACACAGTATAAAAGTAACTAAGTCCATGTTGGAAGTGAACACATGATGAGACTTGTTGCTTAGGTTGTTGTTTTTCTCCAAGATTTACCTCACTGTAACGCGACCCTGTTGACTTTGCAGTGCAGTCTTTCCAAATTGGCTGCGTGGATGTGTTTATGCGCCAGTGAAACAACGAGCTTGTGTGCGACTGTGTCCGTGTGCGTGCGTCTCCCAGGGGTGTGTCGCTGCTGTATCATGGCGGGGTCGATAAGAGAATCTGCCTGTGTGACACAACGGATTACTGCTGCCTGGTCTCAGCCCAGGAAAAGACTGTGAGAGGACTCGGGAGTAATGGCAGCTCCGCTCTGCTGCTCTAATTCTAGCTGACAGAAAAGTTGTCAGAGAAATTTCTTTCACTTGCTTTATAGTCCTGTCTTCATTATTAATGTTTCTTCTTAATCTTTTCCTTTTTTTGTTGTGGAAAATCGCATTCATATCGAGTTTTATGTGAACGTAAGACGGCATCTCTACATCTCTTGTACAAATAAAAGTGAAAGATACAGTGCCTTGCCCAAAAGCACTTGAAAATATCACGTTGCAGCCGACGAGCACACCTGACTGCAGCCAGCTGAAACACACCTGTTACTGGTTTCACTCCACAGTAACACCTTCTGCAACTGATATGATAGTTAGATCTTCTCCTCTCTTGCAATAAATGATGCAATTAAGTAACTAATGCCACTAATCTGTCTTTGTTTTCCCTGTCTTCCCCTGGCAGAAAAGGACTAGGACTACAGGTCAAACACATTCTTCAATGCAGCTGATGTTTATGGGCTGGATCTAATGAGAGGTGACATTATCTGCTTTTTATTGGGCCTGAGAGAAATGACTATGGCTGCCGGTTGGGTTGAGTTACAGCACAAATGAAGGAAGCCATAAAAGTAGGAGGAAAAAAAACATACTTGGTTTTTTTTTCCTGTAAGTAAAAGAGAGACTCATCAGTAATGTTAGACCTTGCGTATAGTCCTCTAATATCCACCAAAGGCTCAGTTCACCTGCTGAATGTTGATGCGAGCAGTGCAGAGTCAGAGCATTGATAAGAACACAACAGTCTCTAGTGGCAAAACACACACAGTGCATGGAAAAGTTACAAAAGCACTGTCTTATATCTGCTTGACATTTCTTTAACTTCGACGCGGTGACAACACCCACTGAATAAAGGCTCTGCTATCCAAACAGGAAGTAAGTATTTGATCCAGAATCCATTAAATAAGTCTCCTCTTCCCTTCTCTCTTAAAAAGAGCATCAGCCGCACAAGTAATAAAAGGAACCCTCAAAAGAAAATTTTCTAAAAAGGATGTCTGAAGTTATAAATAAAAGACAGAGACACGAACAGAGGGAGCAAAGGAAATGGGAACGAAGTGGGTTAAAACACACTTATATTTAGCCACACACACACTCACACAATTCACAAAAGCAGGAGATGGCTTTAAGATCCACAGAAAAGTTACATGTGAGAAGTGAGTTAATCTCCTGTGGAAATCAGAGAAGGGACACGCTGCTGTCAAGAAGAAGAACGTCACAAAGGAAAGCTGAACAATTACTGCCTGTTTCTGCACCAAGACTTGAACAGAAAAATTGTCCTCGGTTCGGTGTATTTGCTGCAAAAATAAAATATGTGTAAAGGTATTTAAACTGCAAATACAAAGACAAGTGTATGAAATATGAACCAAACTTAAAAGCCCCCATGACACCTAATGACAGAAGATGATACGTTTGTTACTTTGTATGTTCTTGAGAGATGGAAATAAAGCTTGGCAGCAGCATCCTCTTCTCATCACAGACTAATAAGGCATCTGTATTTAAACACTGACTAATACCCACTGTCAGTATGTGTAATAATACAGTAAATCATCAGGACGAGGGACAGCTTAAGAGTGAAGCAGAAGCAGAGCAGCGGCGCACTGTGATAGGTCCGTGGAGGTGGGGGGGGCGGGGCAAAGCAGTGAGGGATGATCGATGGTGTGTCATCAGAATGTTGAGGTGCTGGGTGGGGGGATGGATGACCTGTTGAGATGCCCTATGGGAAAAGAGCTACACACACACACACACACACACACACACACAAAACAAAACACTAAAAACAGGTCGATACTGCATAAGTCTGTCAGAAATAACCAAGCTGCAGGAGCTGTGGTGAAGCTTTATTCATTAGGAGCACAGAGGGGGGAAAGACTGAAAACGGGGAAGAGAAAAGCCTCACACCCATTGATGGTGGACGTAGCATGTTGCATGACACAAGCAGAGGACGCTTGGGGAGAGCTGCGTCATCTCCAGATGGCAGTCAGAGCCACCAGCAGGCAACAGCGTGTGTGTTCCCAGAGCATACAGCCTCACCCTCTCCACCTTTGCAACCATGGCAACGCAGAGCAAGAGGTCCTGCTGATGATGATGCGTTGTCCTGAGGGGAGGAGCTGCACTGGGTGCTAGTCTGTTTGCTTTGTGATCCTTCTGTATCTCATATTTTAGCTGAAATATCTGAACGTGCATTGAGTCTTTTGAACTATTAGCTCAAAGGCTTCACAAATGGACTGTGTGTGTGTGTGTTTTTGAAGGGTAAGGGATGTCATGAATTATCCTGATACAACATAATTCAATAATTACAGCAGCCAACGAGGTTATGCAATCGCTACCATCTGTTTTTCTGTCTGTCAGTCACAAAAACTACTGCCCTGACTTTGATGAAACTAAGAACAAATTATATTTCCCTTTCTTGGAATTAGAGGAAATTTAAGAAAACAGCTGTTTCTGCAGATTTGTCCATTTTAGCACATTACAGTTCATCTAAGACTTTTAGTTTACTTAATAAGCCACTTTGGTCTTTGTTATTTGAATATGACATTTTTCTCAGACTCATCTTGAACAAATGTTTGCATCAAATCTTGCAACAATCTGTCCAACTGTTCCTAAAAAATGTAACTGAGCCCCGTGTGACTTTATTTCAGATCCCAGGTGGTACACTAGGAAAAAAAATATGATGAGTCATGGTGATAGACTAATCATTTTTAGATCTTGTCTGTGCCACACATACGATGTTTGTCTATTTTAAAATCTGATTTTCAAAGTCATAGAAGTGGCATTGGTTGCAAAGATAGTAAAGAAGTATCCAGTTTAGTGTGAAATGGCTCAGTGGACGGCATCTGTCTGAACATGTACAGTAAAACATATCACCAACACAACAACAACCATTAAATCAACACAGTAAAAGATGTGAAAATCATTACAGTCTAATCACGGTGAAACTGAAGAGTCCCTGAATCAGAGTAGTCTATTTACATACATTCACACTCAGATTCTTCAACAGTTTTGACATAAGCTGTGATTTCCAAATGATCCTCTAATTGATGAACACTGTATGTGTGAATGAAGGGAGGGTGCAAACGAGACTGAAAATGAATCGCACCATGGACTGTCGAACAATTTCTTCCTGAAAATAAGATCGCATTTGCACTCTGCACAGAGGTTTTTAAAAAAGTACAACTAAACTAACAAATTAGAACTTTGTATGGTTAAAATCAGTGACACTACGTTCAAATTTTATTTTAATTTTTCAAATCTTTTTTTACCCATTTACTTATAATGTGCGAAATTTTCAATATCTATAAAAACATACATTTTGTTTCAATTTACTTCAAACTTGGCACACACACATATGTATAAAGGCAATTGATATACTGACATCACCACAAACATAGACATGATGACATCAGCTGGATCGATGCTGTAATAAGCTATAATATGTGCGTGGGGCGGGGTTTGTTGTGCCTGGAAATACATGTTTGAAAGTTGTTGTTTTTTTTAACTATTATGGCATGTAAAATAGCATAGACTATTGGCCTTAACATACACATGTCTTGTCTTGTCATTCCTTTTTGTCCTGTAGTGTTTTATAAAGCTTGTTAGTAAATTGTTACATAAATGTGCTCACAAAAATGCGAAAAAAAACACTTTTCTGTCAGGTGTTGCTGTCAAGATACAACAAGAGGGTGGCGTTCATTTCCAGCTACCAAAACGAAAAAGAGATGCTTGTTACTGGTACCAGATTATTTTTATATTGTCATTGTCTGGTGATGCAAAGGAATCAAGTAATGTCAGAAAATGCACCTTGAATCAGTCAAGAACATATATATTTATTCCAAGATGGATAGACAATGAAGCAGCAGAAGGAACATCTTACTATAACCGATTAATTGTATGAAGTTTGTTGAAAAAGTTATGGTGTGGGAACGCAATAATGATAGGTGCACAGATGGATGGATATTAACATTGCTAACAAAAAGAAGACTTTGGTTTGAGTCGTGCACGAATAAAAACATCTCTGATTTCTATGTAACAAGCAACTTTTGGTTCCTATCTTTTCTGTCTCTCGCCTACTTTTTTCCTGTCATATTTTAGCTTCTGGCTCTAATGAAGGCAATGTGAAAATGCCCTGTAACTATTCAAAACATTCTGATGTGAACACCGGCACATCTTCAGGTTGAATGGGGTCTTTGTTGTAAGACGGTGGTGGCGTCTCAGCGCTCCTGATCTTTGTGGATGACTGTAGCAGGTAATGAAGCTAGCAGTGGCCTTCTGTATGCAGTCGTCACCTTACGCATGCATTTAGCCCGGCTGCGGAGATAATGAGGACAGTCTATCACATCTCTCTGCTCACTTTCTTTCATCTGGCAGCTCTTGTTGAGCTCTGTCTGGTTGATTTATCTGAATTTTGGACCTCAAAAGAAACACAGAGCTAAACTGAGACTTGGGAACTGGGCCAAAGTGTCTTACTCAGATCTGGAGTATCTCTGAGTAGCAGCCATGAAGTGCATATAAGGACAGGCAGTTTGTGTGTGTCAGCCCAGGGCACTATCCAATGTAAATTATATTTCGCTGAAACCACTAAGTCAGTCTGATTTATAATTCACTGCTTTTGAACTCAGATTTTCCCAAACTGAATAACAAAGTTACATGGACAGAGGCTTTACCTTTGAAATAGAACGACTTTATTAAGAGGAAACCTACGAAAATTAATGAAATGACCAGAACCATGTAGGTTTAAAGATGCTTTAAAAGGGTGACGGCTGAAGATCTACCGTGAAATCCAACGGCTACACTATAAAAACACATCAGAGATCAGAGGATTCGTAGCTTCTTGTGTTGCTCCCAGGAGATACAGCCTTGCTGGCTCAAAACCACTTCTCTGCCACAAGCCTTTTACGGAAAAAATATAGCATTTTCTTTGTGTTAAGGGCAGCGCTGTCAGGCTAAGCAAGAGAAGCTCATCAGAGGTAATATTGAAAAACATTTCAAGTGCTCTTTAATAAAAAAAAAAAACTAAATCTGTGGAATAGCAGGAAGACAAACATTACTAATGTGTTTCTGAGCATCCTGCCAGTCCCAGATTAAGGTAACCCTGTGGGAAACAGCTTTTCACTAATAACTAGATTTTACAATTACACATGAATCCACAGTGCCACCCCCAAAAAAGGAAAAAAAAATCACAATTAACAAGTGGAAATGTTCTTATACTGCTCTTGATATTGGAAAAAACTGACATTGCGATTTTAAACTGTACAATATATATTGCGATATGAAAAAATACTCAGTAGGATATAATAGCTGTGTGGTGCCGATGTAAATGATCAAACTAATTACAAGTGTTTCTTCTCATTCTGGCAACAGGTGCAAGGCACTGTCGACACAGAACACGTGTTTCAGTATCATCCTTCTTGTAGCCCAAATAATTCCAGATAACTGATGATGCTTTTCTTTTTGGCACCAAGTTTTTGTTTACGGTGATTTTCTCTGGTTCGTTGCTCATTTTTCAATGTTGTTACCAGCGACTCACTCCAAACCGATGAAGAATGACTGTGATCGCTGGATCGCTGTGCGCAGTGTGTGTCAGGTACCCTTGAAATTAGATGAGAAAATGTTGAGTTCATGTGCCTCTTACATCGCAGGACCTGCAAAGCGACTGTTGCGCACATGTACACCGCAATGACGATGCTCAAACGATATATTATGCGGCTCTAAAATGTTCCCTTTTAAGCAGCTTTTTAATATTTACGTGGAAAAAGCATAACTGTGATGATGAAATCCCATAAATAAAATAGGACCAAGGATCCTGTAGTCCAGCAGCATATTTAAAGACATTAATTGACTTTCGTTTGACCTCTCAAGGTCACTTAAGGTCAAAGGTCATGGCACCAGATGAAAGGCCTTATGTGACTTCCTATCTATTGCCAATAGTAATTATATCAGTGTCTTCCACTGTTCACTTCAACAGCACTTTGGAATGTTTCCCATTATAAACCAATGGGGATTTTTTAAATAAAAACAATTCATAAAGAATTCAAAGATCAATATATCCCAATTCTTTGAACAAATTTGGTGGACTTTACCCCAAAAGATGTTCCACAACAAATATCGAGTCATTAGATTAGAAAAATTGTTTGTGGATGACAGATGGACAGATGGACAGATGGACAGATGGACGACAACTGACACCAATAGTCCATCTGACCCTTCAGGCCATTGGGACAAAAAATTAAAAACTTACATTGTTTGAGATCAGTGAATGTAATTTTGTGTTAAAGCTCTGAGAGGTATCACAGCGAGAAAAAAAAAGATGTTATTTTAAATTATAAGAGAGACGGATACAAGATGCAAATGTCCTCCGGTGCACAAAAGGATGAAAAACAAGTGGTTGAACTATTCAGATGAAAACTTTTTTCTGATGAGGAGCTGAGCTTATGAATAAATCCTTTTCTTTATACACAATATGATCCTCACAGTGCATTTCACCTTCCATTACAGCATGAATGTGAGAAAACCAAGCATTAATGTTTAGTTTTTTTCTGTGCATAAATGAAATGTCAATACAAGTCAAGTCAAAGACGTTCCCTGAACACTCGTGCAAAGGTGAAATGTCACTACAATATATTCCAGCTTTACATTTAATCAAGGACCATCCCGGGTTTCTATTTGCTGTAGATGGTAGTGAGAAAGAACTACTGCGAGTATTTCCCTTGGGTTCTCAGAAACTCTGCCACGAGGTTGTAATACGCACACGCAGAGCACGGCAACAATTAATCAATCCAACAAAACACACACACACACACACACAAACAAACAACGATTCAGTGTCTGCATCTGGCAAGAAAAACATTGCAGTAAACAAATTCAATAATGTTTAGAGAAAAAAAAAAAAAAACTAATTCCATCCCCTCTCCTTGTTTATCAGCTCTGAATGAACAAATCCTTGAAAGTTTCACCACCTCCATCTGAAACTGAAGGATTTGAGACACGCACGGAGCAATCATATAGGTAAATAGGTGCCGAAAAAGATTAAATTAAACCCATGCCATTTACAAGTCAATGTTTGCCCTTTCCCTCTGTCAAATAAACAGGAACAACAACAGGGCATGGAAACTTAGGGTTGGAAATAACACTTCTTGAAATGGTCTCCTCATCTCTTGAGGCAAAAAGGCAATTTCATGCTCCAGCACGACTCAGGGGGACATCAGGACTAAAGGTGACCTCAAGGTTAACAGTGCAAACCTAATAAATAGAATGAAAATCCAGCAGTAAAATAACAGCTCCCGGTCACACTCACGACTATGATTTCCAATTTTCCGGTAACGCACGTAAAGTTAATGAACATATAGATTTTTACAGAAGCAGGAGGGGGTTTTATGATGATCTGGGACCAACTGGCTTCACTCTGTGTCCATCCAGTGTGGTGGTGGTGTTGTTGTTCTTGTTGTTGACAGGCCGTGTAATGTCACCACTCAGCCTGTTGCCAACCTCATCTCTCAATTCTCAATGTGACAGGCATCAATAATTCAGGGGAACATAGCAGTGTTGGCAGCCAGTTAAACACACTGGGCTGAGGATGTTATCTACAAACGCCGACAAACTCCACTGACATTACATGTGCAAAAAAAATTCAGATTTTTAAGGAAAGCAGCTTTTAAAGGCGTCTTGCTTTTTTTTAGGTTGTGCATCTTTGCTTGAAAAGACGCAAATGTGCAATTACAGTCAATGCATTTTGTCAATTTAGCTGCAGTTTTGAATCGTACCTGATTGAAGCCAAACATCAGAAAATGTCTAAATAACTAAAAAAAATATATATATATATGAGGGGTGCAAATATAAATCCAAACCCTCACAAAAGGCTTCTCCCCCTTTGAGCAAATCGAATTTTTCTGGCTCTAGTAGTTGCCAAGATGACAGCAAGCAGCAGAGTCAATACTTAAAAATGTAATTCCAAAACCTCATGGCTAACATCACACTTTACATTTATATCAAGCTCCAGTGGGTGATCAAAGAAACTCACACAGACACCAAAACTACAGAGAATCACATCACGTAAGGATTTCAACATCTTTCAACAGGCCATGTCTGTGTTTATCAAACAGACTATTAAAGGTAGCTGGAGATGTGTGTGTGTGTGCGTGTGTGTGTGTGTGTGTGTGTGTGTGTGTCTGAGCACTGCAACTAGAGTCACAAATCCAAACATGGGTCATAAAAAAAACTCG
>JAPTYQ010000010.1:16900124-16913389 GCA_029814465.1 Ostorhinchus cyanosoma
TTTGTATTATATTAAGCCATAAATGATGAGATATCCTAATCCCATCCTATCTGTTTTGAGACACTCATTGCTAGACCGAAATTCCCTTCAACTTTATTCTGTTGCTGCCTTGACCATTAAATTTCCCCATTGTGGGATCATTAAAGTCTACTCTACTCTACTCTACTCTAATCTACTTTACTCTACTCTAATTGAATCTACTCTTCTCTAATCTAATCTAATCTACTTTATTCTACTCTACTCTACTCTACTTTATTCTAATTTAATCTCAAATGTAATCTAATCTAATCTAATCTAATCAAAAACATCTATAAAATTTAATTGCACAGACATAACACACTATATGTTTTGTTTATATCTTCAATGAAATACAAGCCAAAGCCCATTTTAATATCACTGTTTTCTCTTTTAATTTGCATTTTCCTTACTGTACCCTGAGGCATTAGTTTTATTTGGGACTGTATAGAAATGATAAAAGCTTCAAACCTGAAGTTGTCTAACTTATATTTGTAATGTAATGGTTGTAATTTGAAATGGTTGATGAATTAGAACGGATTGACTTTTTAAGCATGATTTTAAAACCTGTGTTTCAGGAATGAAGTATGATAAATTGATATAAATACACAAGTTTTTAACTATTGTAATTATGAGCTAAGGTGTTGTAAGATGTTCGATATTGTGCGCACACCTGCCCGGGGACCGCAGATGGAAAGTAACTTGTAGCTAACTCTGGTGTAAAGCATCAAGTCTCTTTGAAATTAATGTATTTGTACATTGTCCCTGACAAAAAAATAAACTAAAGTAAACTTATATATGATCTTTACAAATGAAATAACCTGGAAAAAACCTTCTAATGTAATGTTACAGATGACCAGTAACTATTGAACTTTCAACACTTTGTGAATAGCTTTATTAGTTTTGTCAGTGATGGTGTCCAAGAGATATGTCCTAAAAAAGTTATTTTTCTGCCAAAGAAAGTAAAAAAGAAAGAACAAAAGGGTAAAACTATGCACAAACCATGCAACAAGAGACTCATAATAATCATATTAGTGTAAATACTATGAGCCTGTAATTGCTCCCTCATTTTTAAGCTCTTTCCTTACACGCATATCATCATAAGTTTTAGGGAAGGTCATGTCTGCATTTTCTTCACATTACATGTTCTGTCCACAGAGAAGGATGAGCTGCTTGAATATCTGCAGTCAAACTTAATGATTTCCTTTCTATGCAAATTTTGCTCAGATTATAGCTGAATTTAATAGGTCATGCCTGGTAGTTCTCAAGTCCCAGTCTAACTTTGGTCACAGTCAGATCCTTAAGCCTTCAAGTCTGTCAGCCTCAATTTTTTTTTTTTTTTTTTTGAGCATGTGGCTGTATAAATTTCCAGCAGAAGTATGGAACATACAGAGGTAGAGATTTTCATTGCAATGGTAAAATTTGATTGAAAGAAACTGACTGGAGGGCAGTGAAGCCTGAGTAATAAGAGAAAATGTGTCAAGATGCAGACAAATTGCAAAAGCCTGGAAGGAGAGTTTGATCTTGAGTGTGTGTGCAAGTGTGTGTGTGTGTATGTGACTTTGTGCCTCCAGCAGAGGGCAAACTAACTCCACTAAGGACTGAACTTGACACTCAGAATGTAAAAACTGAGTGAAATACTTGTACAATTTAAGCCTGACAACAACAGTGACAGATGCGTAAAATACAGCTACACCTGCACACACAGGAATATATTACAGACCATTATGTCAAACAAGAACCTAAAGAGGGAGATTTTAAAGTATCACCCTGATCCCAGCTGATCACTGCATCAATCAGTGATGTCTAAGTATGCAGACTACAGTGGGAATTTATAAATATGAAATCTAAAGATTATATTTCCTGAAAGTTAACTCATTCAGAACACAGATATATCTAATAATGGCCTACAAACCCTTTTTTTTTTTTTTTTTTTTTTTTTTAGAAGATGTCTTTCCCCCGTGGATTTTCAAACCCGAGAAAACTGAAAATGATTTGTCCGGTTTTACACTTGGACTCTGTCGGATGTCTGCAGCCCAACTTCAGCAGCTGCTGCTTCACCTATTAGCCCCGATGTCTTTCCCTAAGGACTGCGACAGTAATACATCTGACGATAGGCACGCTGGGGGGTTTACTCAGATGACCTGTACTTGGTTTTACTTTCATAGGAACTTCATTAAATCAATTACCCAGTGAGCAAATCATAATTCTAATAACACCCCACACATATACATGCATAGGCTATGAGTTCAGTGTTGAAGTGATTTGTCTTAACCTATAGATGTTGCTGTTTTGCTTCCTGATGCCATTATTTAACTTTATTACCATATGCAGATTGTTTATATTCAGAAGGAGATTCTATTCTTTTCTGCTCAGTGGTATACAAATAAAACACCAGCAGTCACAGCAACTTACAAATCATCCTTAGAATTGAAGCACCTAAGTCTGGAAATAAATATAATGAATTGATCATGTACAGCAAATGTTAGCAAAAATAGAAATATAAACACCCAGTGAAGTGAGGAAAATTAATTCATTCTGGAATATTGCAATAATATGCATCAAATGACAGACCGCTCTTTAAAATGATAAATGTAGAATATAGTTGTATTGTTATTGGTACAAAAATATATGTTTTGTGTGGGATGAGATGAATGAGAATATTAATATCTCTGTCTCATACAAACTTCAGTTTTGTTATATTTATTTACTGTTGGAGTAATTTTGTTTTTAGACACATTCCTCTTTTTATTCCTATTTAGACACATCAGTAATTACCTTTGGCCAGGTTGAGTGATTACACACTGAGTCCCAGTTACACTTTATCTATCAAGAATAAATCACATTGTCATAATCATTTCATGAGAATAGGTACAAATATTTTATTCTAACTTTATTTAACAGTGGACTTGAGATGAAACATTTTGCATTGATCTACATTATGGTGATGGGATCATTTTCAATATTTTCATTTCTTTTTGCAATCTCTGAATATTTGAATGCATTGGCAGTATTCACATAAACCTTTAAGGGATCTGGTTGCTCACACGTCGTCAGTCTTGTCCTGTGGATTAGCGTGGCCAATTCAGTTATGCGCCGTTCTTCTGAAGAGCATGATACATCACTCAGAAAACTGACATAATATCTGGTGGCTCAGTAACATCTGTGGGGGTAGAGACTTGGTGCTGGTCCAAAGCCCCATCCCAGGACTGGGAGCCACTCCAAGGCAGTAGGTGAGGAGAGCAAGGTCGTCCACGGACAACTGCATGAGCCAGGCCCTGCTACCTGGCCCTTATAGTATACAGCCCTCCGGCCAGAAAGTAGAAACTAAAGTGCAGATAAGCGTAAGCATGCTGCCCCAGTAGTCTCTTACTGAATGACAGGGCTTTCCTAAAAGCCTCTAAATGCAGGATGTAGGCTTCAGCGTACTTGGAAACTAGACTGACTGGGTAGAGGGAAATGGAGAACTCTATAGCTGCCTTATCAAAGTGGGACAGATGGACTTTTTAATGTAGGATATTTTCATTTGTCCCCAGGGATGGCACTGCTTACAAGGTACTTTAAACCTGCTTCATCTCAGGTGCATTGAGAACATCCGTATTTTGACCTGCCCATGTAAAAAAAATATTTCATCATGTTGTGCTCTTCTGTTTTTTTCCTCCACTGTTTGTGCTTAAATATTGCACTTTTCTCAGGTTTTCAATAAAGATCTACTGATAGTCTGTTATAAAGTGACCTGGGACAAAAATGGACTTTCTTATGTGGAAGGGATTACTTTTACCACCTCAGTCCATGCTAATCAACTTTAAATCCATGTATTTCACTTCCATTTCATATCATAAATACCCATCTATAGTTGATCAAAATGATTTCAAAAGCATAGTGCCAGTCCACTATTTTAATCCACCCCTATTCCTCAGCTTCCTCTTTCTTACCATCACCCTCTATTGTGGCCAAAGATTAGTATCTGTACGAGATTTGTGCAGAACTATCACGCCTGCAACATCAGAGGACTGGCCTTGAATGCATCCCGTTTTATTGCAGAAAAGGTCAGCATTTAGAGTAGGGGAAATCATTCTATCACAGCTGGGGAGAAGGAAGAGGGGGTACCCAGGGAAGGGACAGAGGGTAGAGAATGAAGAGGGTAAGGTCCGGGGAAAAGGGGACCGTGTGTGGACGGTCTGAGCTCGAGAAAAAGACTTGTCAAAAAAAAAATGAGAGAGAGAGAGAGGGTAAGACGAGGGGCAATCTGTGTCAACAGCAGCTCACTGCAGATAAGGTTTGAACTCCTGCTCTGCCTCCAAACACCTGACTCTCTTCACATAGTTGGGTTACTGCACGTCCATCGTGGAGGAACTGGTGAAGTTGGTAACCAATCATCCTCAGCTTCCAGTCTCACTGTAGGAGTTCTAATCCAATGTGATAAGCCAGTGCACAAGCAGTAAAGTATACAATGTGGAGGCACCACCGTCTCCTCAACCATGCAGAGCCAAGACCTCCCTCTGACTTCATGGAGGTGTCCGCATGGATCCAAAACATCACAAGCCTCACACCCATTCTCTTTAACAGACCTGGGTTTGGCAATGATAGATAGGACTCCAAATGGGCAGAAGAAAATATGACGTCTTGATGTTTCCAACTGACCAGGGATAAGCCAGAAAGGAAATATGGCTGGATAGGCAATAAGATTGAGATATGAGGTCTCCATCTGACTGATGGCTTCAAAGAGAAGTGGTTTGGGTCTACAGAGGCCCCAGATGAAGGTTAAGACAGAAATGATTGAATACCAAGATGACCTATGGCATTAATGAAGTCCAGAAATCATCCCAGGGAGCTCTTCATCCACTTTTCCGTGCTTTGGCTTGTTTCGTTTGTGTAAACACGGCTCTTCAGTGCTGGTCGGAGTGGACAATTAGAAGAAACAGAAGATGCGAGACATGCTGAATCAAAGAAATCACAACCCTCCACCCCGTCTAAGGACATAAGCATCACACTTATTAGGCCAAGCCCTTTTACTTGCTGTGAAGATACTGATGACAGCCATAATGTGTCTGGTCGTCCCACAGGACACTTAGCTCTGGACTGTCCCAATCACAAGACTAATTGTATAATTAGGCCAGCTCCATTGGGGATGGGCACCTTTTGGCCCTTTGCAGACATTTGCCATGGTAAATGACAGTATATCTCACAAACCATCAAAGCTTATCCATCTTAATGACACTAAACCTTGAGAGATGGCGATTCTTTATTAAAATGACTGATATGATATAAATACACCTTTACAGACGTGTATCCATCACCCAGTGTAATGCTGGGGGATTATATTTAAATTGTTTTTCAGGAGCAAATGAAGAGTGTCTGTCTTGTTGCATGTTGTTTTGATTTTGGGACTTAATACTGGTCTGGTTTTACATTTGACTGGAGACATTTGAATGCAGGCTGTTTTTTTTTTTTTTTTTTTCCAGGATTGCGCACAGAAGAGTCAGTAGATTATGTATTCATCACTTCAGTGGGAGGCTTTCAGAGTGGTGCTTTTCTATTACAAGTGAATTGGTCCTGAGGAAAAACGATCCTCCCTTGCACTGACACGGAGAGTCCTTATTACCCTACTACAGCCCCTCCTTAGATTTTCAGCATCACCATGCACATCATTATCGTTGTCAAAAGTTGTGCGCCGAATATGAACTCTCGGTGATGGGGGCTGTGGCAGCCACTGCTCGGGGGGAGTCAGACGGGGGAGGGGTGACTTGCAGGTGTCGGTGCTTCAATCCTGACCAGCCGTGGCGAGGTCAGGACACCTCTCCATCCAGGAGGTCCCCATAGGTGCCCTCATTACGCAGGCCCCTGTAGCACCGCGCGGAGTGCGCATGGAGAGGAGAGGTGCGACTTCTTTCGCTCCAAGTCTACCTCTCCCACCTGGCCTCTGTCTGTCTGTCACAACTCCTATAGGGAAGACTCACCAATCTGAATTATAATAAGCATAATAACAACCCCGTGGATGCGGAAAAACTGAGATGATAATAGTAAGGGTGCATTATTAAGCCACTTCTGAAAGCATCACCAAACCTCTGACATGTCACATAAACTCCAATAAACTGAGTCATCACTAAAGAAGTAAAATACAAGGAGGTGGAAATTCAACTCTGACATCCCAGTTTTTTTCTGGTTATTAAACAAACTTTTAAAATCACACTTTCCTCTGGGTTTGGGAGCGCAGTCCCTCATATAATAACATCTATGCATCTTATTCTCTGAAGTGATAGATGTCTGGAAAGCAGCCTACGTTAACCGAAAAAAGTTAGTAAAAAACTTCCCGCTGCACACTGTGACCGAGATTCAAAGGGCAAGTGGTGCTTCATTAACCGTATCCCCATTTACTTTAGATCCCCCCTGAGTCTCAGAGAGAGCGGATTAATGTCAATTACCTGTCATTTTGCAACACCTGCAATATGTTATGTCTGCGCTGCCTTAAAGGAATAATGCGCGTTCTGCGCAAGCAATTTGGAAAAGCCTATTTATTGAGAGCAAAGAAAAACTTAAAATGTCAACTGATTCATCCGTTAAATATTAGAAATCTAAACATTACTGTTTATTAATATCTATCAATAAATCTACTAAAACGTGTTTTCACTAAAACCATCATCCATTTGTGCATTTCTCTTCCAAAATCCCACTTACTTTAGTTTACATATTTATTCTGCTTTTTCAGACCAAATCACTCACTGTAAAACAAACTATAAACTAGCATCGTTTAGATAAAAATATTTCCTTTTAAAGACGTAAATTAATTGCCTGCCATTCCTGATGAACACGCTAAACAATAAAACCAGAGCACTGGACAAAGAAAACACCATCCAGCTTGAGGACCAATGAGGGGTTTCTTTCAATTTTCAATCACTCCTAGTCGTGCCCGGGATTAAGAGAGGGCTCTTGACTCTCTCTTTCACACAAAACCAAGAGTGCTTGTCAGCAACTTGAAGGAAAAAAGAAGAGAATAATACGTGAGTCCAGGGTTATCGTGTTTAATTGGATTAGAGTGTGTCATGTTGAAGTCCGGAGCATGACAAACAAGAGATAGACCGCAAAGCTGCAGGGAAACACATCCTCAAAACCATTGGAAAATATTTCAGAAAATAAATCAACATTTAAAAAATATATTTAATTTGCTCTTTTTTAAATTTATTATTATTATCATCATTATTATTATTTTTAGAAAATATATAAATGGGAAATTGTTTATTCACGTTGCATTTCCTGTTGTGTCTCCACAAACAGACGTGAAACGTGCCGTGGCTGAGAACTGTTGCAGTGGAGTGGGGTATATTGTCTGGGTTGTGGACTTGGCTGCGCTGCGCTCATTTGAGCGTCAAGCAGCGGCAATAACAAGGTGCGCGCAGCTGTGTGTGCAGGTGCGCGGCCTCCACCTGCTCAACGGCACAGAAACACAAAAAGGAGAGGCGGATCAAAAGCTTGTTTTGCGATTGTGAGGAGAAAAGGAGAAAGGCTTACCGAATTCATATCCGCGTGGCGCTAAATTCACCTTTAAATAGCTCTGTGCACTAAAGCGGTCACAACTTTTCAGGGGGAGGGGAGTGTGTGTGTGTGTGTGTGTGTGTGTGTGTGTGTGTGTGTGTGTGGGGGGGTTATTCAATAAGACAGAGTTTACATGATTTAGGTTAAGTTTTACGTATGGATGTTTAAAAGTGATTTTTTTCTTCTTTTAAAATTAATGAGTACAACAACAGTGATGAAAAACTGTCATTCAAAGTCAAATAAGTCACAGAGTGCGTAAAATATTTTGGTCTAAAATATCTGGCTTTAAAAAAAGGATCAGTGAAGCCACTTTTTTTTTTTTTTTTCCAGTCATCAGTGGATGGATCCTGGTGCCTTCCAGGTAAACATCCCAGAGAGCAAAGGCAGAGAGGCGCACAAGCACAAAGACAGACTTTTTTTTTTTTTTTACTATGGAAAGTTATAATTTATGTGTAAATGACATTTTTCCTTAGAATATAGACCATAACCGTAAGAGTTTTCGAGTAGGTCTGTTAGGTGTGGCAGGTGTGAGATCTGATCGTGGTCCATCGTTTGTATGTTCACAGACCTCTGTTCAGTTCAGTTTACGAGCTTCTTCTTCTTTTTTTTTTCTTTTTTCTTTTTTGCTTTCCTTCTCCCTCAAAGTGTCTGTGCCGGACGCGTAAACTTTCTATTAGTCTGTGTTGTCTGGTGCGTTCATAGACAATAAAGAGAAAAGAAAAAAACAAAAACAAACATAAAAAGTTCTTTAAAGTGCAGATGAGAACAGTTCCAGAACAATATTTGCGCACGGTGTTGGATGTGCTGTAACTTTGACAGTAGTGCGCACAGCCTATGGGCAAATTGACTAGAAAAAAACGAAAGAAGGATAATAATAAATAAATAAAAAAAAACATTCTGACAAGATATAAAGTGTTTTGTTTGAACATTAATGTTGAAGCCACACCTTGGGTTCAAATCCAGGCAGCTGTTATCCACATGAAATGCAGGTTCAGAAGTGGAAGTGCAGTACAGTGGAAGCAGCAGCAGAAAGAGGGGGAGATCTGACGACAGATGGACACTTGAAGTAAAAAATGAAAAAGTTGCAGAGACTTTTTGTCGCTCTGTAACGAGTCTCATTACCATGCCACCCCCCTCACCTCTTCTTCCTCCCCCTCCTCCTCCTCCTTCTCTTCCCCGACACCCTTCCTCACTCCTGGCAACAGCAGACAAAGCGGGTGGGTTTTAGTGTTCTCCACCGGGGCCGAGCAGCCTTTGATCTGGGCCCGTTAAGGAGAGGGAGTCTGGGGGGAGTCAGGCCAAGAGAAGGGCTGTGGAGGAAGGTAAAGTCACCTAAAAACATTTTTCTACCTACTTTGATTCGATACATCGTGTTTGATCGTCTTTTTTTAAATTGCACAGGAGCCATCCTTCTAATGGAGACAGTGCGCGTAATTCTTTTTCCCCCTCAACTATATTTTTCTACCTTTTCACCCATTGCAGAGACATCCTGGACAGACTGGACTACAAGGAGACGGACCTCCAAGAGTTAAACTCAGCAAGAAGCATCCAAGGCCTTTAAATGTAGAGGCCTCAGTAAGTTTGGTTGAATTAAAGAGATGCTCTCCTCCCTGCCCATCATCCTGAGATAGGCCTAGAGCAGGTGGGCTGCAGGTATCGCACTGAAACATTTCTTTTCGTACAAACCAATGTGGAATAGCCGACACTGGGCATTTTTTAAGAACACATGCACATAATTAATTTTGACGTTTTACATTGTTATGTTGTGCGCAAAGCTGAAAAGGCGCACTGCACTCGGATGCGTAAAAACAAGATTTTTGTCACAATACTAAAAAATCAAAGGCCTAAAGGTGGAGGATAAAAGTGTGGTTTAACATCTCTGATCCTGATTAGTGCCACGCTGCACCATGTCTTGGACTGTCTTGTAGACGGGACAGTCAGACAAAAGCTCTTCTCAAATGAAGTTAGTAATGGTCCACATGTGCCAGATCACTCATGCAGCACAGACAGGGCGCGGTGAATTTCATATCATGCAAACGACTCTGGACATGTGCCTGTCATCATTGGTTCATAAAGGCCCCAGATTTAGAAGGAAAAAAATATGTTGTTTGCTAGAAAAATGACAAATCCTTCATAAATATGCGCTCAAATTAAAATAAATAAATAAATGCAGGTAGTCTTAATTATAGAAAATTAATTTGCAGCCTTAAACAAACGCCTGCCTCCAGGCCTACAGCATGGAACAGAAAAGGACAATTAATGAATAAAAGTTAAGTAAAAATTACAACAAAAACATGTTTCTGAACGAATCCACCTCGTTCAACAAATAAATATGATGTAAAAAAAAAACATTTAAAAAACGGTCTAAATGTGGCTGCGTGATATTTAATTTGACATTTTTCACTGTTAAAATCCTCTTCTCAGACAAAACAGTTAATTTCTGTAATATTGTATTAGTTTTAATGGAAGAAATAACTGATAAGAAAACATTTTGCTGTCTGCCTTAAGGCTATGACATCCTGAAAATTAAGAAATGGTTTTAATAAATCTGTCACACTTTGCAAGAAAACAGTACTGGACTGACTGTGAAAATGTTCTCATTTATTTAAACCATATTGCTAAATATTGAAACAGAATTAATTGGCTTAAACTAAATGTTTTATGGTGATCAGCTCAGCGCACATTATGTTTTAAGCCATTTTTACTAATAGCTTTACACTTCTCAAACTGTGCTACAGCTACAATAACGAGGTATTTTATTGCTTTAGAATAATCTTATGCTGCAATTAGTTTGTCATATATCGTCATTAGAAGTCTATTAAAACATCAAGTCATTATTTGGGCATCCCCGGGCGGGGAATTAGAAAAAAGAGAATCTTTGCCACACGGGTCTCATTTAGATTAATGGAAAAATATGTAAAACATTTCGTTTTAATTTTCCTCTGACAGTGTTTTGCATACATGCATTTTCTCCGCCTGCGTAGTCCCTCATAATTTATGAAAGCAATCTCGACCAACACATTACCGGGCTATGAAATACTGCTCGCAGCCTAATTGATTCCCGTCACAATTTTGTGAGGTTATAATCGTGTTAATTGTAATTTACTCTCTCAGGGAATACCGAAGAGATGTATTTAAATAAAACTGCCGAGCGGACTGAGAAGATTATATCAGTTCCACACATAATAGAAATGTCATGTAGAATTACACAGCGGAGGGAGACAGGGATGCATTCCTCTAATCTAAAGAGATGTCACTAAAATCTTTTTTTTTCTTCCATTCTTAAATGTTACTGAAATGCAAGAGTAAGCAGCAAAATGAGCTTTATATTATAAAGAGCAAAAGTGAGTCTGCATCACAGTGAAGGAAGAAAAAGCCTGGATTTGGTCAAATTAAAGAAGGAGAATTTGGATAAAATAAAATAAGAGGATGTTCAATATGTGACATAAAAACACCTCAATGGATGTTTGGATGTAAAAGCATAAACTGGCCCAACTAATTTCCTGATCATCCTCAGAAGGGCTGCCCTTTTTACTTCATCCCTGCATGAAGCCCTGTGCTGCTTCCTCTGCTTTGAGATCTTTCTTCCTGTCTGTGGGGACACCTGTTGGTGCAGAGCAGCTTGGAAAAGCCAAGTTTCCCCCTCAGACTGGTCTCCTTCACTGATAAGGTAACCTAGTCAGCCTCTGTCCAAGTCTGACTGACATTCTAGAATCTTTTACACAGTCTTATTGAATATGGACTGAAAAAAAGCCGTTATCAAATCAGTGAGGATGCAACCTCGTTAGACAGAAATCACAGCAAAAACCAAATATTCGACTAATATTCATCAAATTAAAGTAATTACACAACTTTATTTATTTACAAAAAAAAAAACCCAAACCATCCCTTTTAAATAACACACCATGTGACCCAAAAATATGATTTATTCCACGTTTTATTTGCAGCTCTACAACGCCCCACAAAATGCCGTCTCCCAAATTAAGTTTGTGGATTTATTTAATGAGTCGTACAAAATTGCAGTTTTGTCAATCAACCTTGGGGTATAATAGTACATAATAGTAGACTTGGTGAAAACAAACAAACAAGCTGAATGTGAAGTGACAACAGAAAAAAGTGAACCAGGGGTGAGAGAAATACGTGGCCAAAAGCCAAAAAGGCAGCTCACTGTTAGGGTCCTTGGCTGGGCGCAGGAGTGGGTTCGATCTTTTTGTCTGGTTTGGCCTGGCACAGACCACAGTCCTGCCCCAGACACAATAGATCATACAGTAAGAGAGGGAGAGGGGCAGAGAGAGGATGAGGTGGGGTAGGGGAGGTATAGTGCCTTTCATTACCATGGTCACCAATGGCACTATTAACCATTCAACACCCCCCCAATTATCCTCCCATCCACAGTCAGAGAGACAAAGCCTCAGTCCTGGTCTGCTGGAGCAACATGGCCACTAATCTGTCTCATTCTAACATCACACCCACTTCACTGTCTATGGAAGTCAGATGTGCACAAGTGCTCCACAGAGCTCCATTGTACTGTTATTTGTGACAGCACAACAAACTACTCAAGTGTACTCATTTATCGTTAGCCCCTTTTACACGGCACTTCTGTTACGGGAATATTTCCGCTTTATTCCGGAACGACGTCTGTGTAAACGAAATGATGGGATTATTTGGTCCCACCTTTATCGCAGCTTTGGTAAAGGTGGAATCATGATTACGGAACACTATATAAAAAGGAACACCTCTCGTTTTGGAACCAAGGTATGATGTTTTGATGATGTCATGCGTGTGCGACCCCCCCCGCGCCAGTGGGGATTTGTACGGTAAACAAACATATCAACACGATCAGAAAGATGACAAACTGGAGAGACGAGATCGGGCGGAGGATTCTATCCATGCTAACATTTGTGGAACAGTGAAAAACGGGCCGACTCTGGAGAGGTTAGCAACGCCGCTATGCTCGGAGTGTTTCCGCAAGTTATACGTCGCCACCTCTTTGATTCCGGAACGCGGGTCCGCTGTGTAAAAGTCCAGCCGGTCTCACCTCTGTTATTCTTTTAGCTGTGGAAATTGGTCAATGGTGGGAAAAAAAGGTGGAACCACCATCTCACCTTTTTTTCCAGGATGTGTGTTTACACAGTGGCTATAGTCACATAAATCAGCGAGGGGAGAACGAAACAGCTCTAGAACAGCGATATAACGAGTTAACCTGGTATGGAATCAATAATGACAGACTGGGTGAAGGATACACTCTGCAGGATGTGTGTGTATATGCTGCTTTTATTTATTTATTTAGTGGAGGTCATGGTGTGTCCAACGCCACACGCCTTCTCTATCAAGACCATAGACTCACAGATGCTACAGAGTGGGCTGCGTGTCTTTGCTAAGGAGACTTAAACCAAAAAAAAAAGCTAAATCGTGAGTTTACGCACTTCCATCTGTGTGTTTTTTTTTTTAAATGAGCAGGACTTTGATGTTTGTGAGTCAGATCCTGGGTAGGGGGGCTGAGGCCTGACTGGAAGACTGGGGCCCAGTGAATAGATCCACAACAGTGGCTTGTTGTGTTTGTTTACCCTTTTGCCCAGCTGCCTGGACCATGAAGATGGGAGTGCATTCATCATGACCTAGGAGAGATGGGAGGCATGGGCA
The DNA here is from genome assembly GCA_029814465.1 of Ostorhinchus cyanosoma. Classification (NCBI taxonomy): domain Eukaryota; kingdom Metazoa; phylum Chordata; class Actinopteri; order Kurtiformes; family Apogonidae; genus Ostorhinchus; species Ostorhinchus cyanosoma. The sequence continues at coordinate 16,913,316 of JAPTYQ010000010.1, forward strand.
CACACACACACAAACACACACACACACACACACACACACACACACACACACACACACACACACACACACACACA
>JAPTYQ010000010.1:16925696-16935980 GCA_029814465.1 Ostorhinchus cyanosoma
TGTTCAGCTACAGTCGGTGGTGCAGCATCTTCTGCTCGGAGATGAAGATCATTTAGTGCACAGGTGTCAAACACATGGGCCTAAACCAAACCCTGTAACCAAAAAGGGTTCGGGTTTGGGTTCGGGTTAGGGTGGGACTCTCCGGGTATTCCGGCTTCCTCCCACCATCCAAACACATGCACTGATAGATTAACATGTTAATCTAAATTGCCCACAGGTGTGAATGTGGGAGTGATTGTTTGTCTCTATATGTCAGCTTTGTGATGAACTGGTGACATGTCCAGGGTGTACCCCGTCTTTGCCCGTACGTAGCTGGGATCGGCTCCAGTGACCCTAGTGAGGATAAAGCAGGCTCAGAAAATGAATGAATGAATGAATGACAGGTTTCAAATACACCTTGCTTTCTTTTCAGAGGTAACCTATGCAAATCACTTAAACTTAAACCTTGACCCATCGGAGGAAAAATGCTCTAAATCAGATGCTTGGATTTACCAGTTCCTCAGTGACAGACAGTTTCCTCACCGCACATTTCCATCACTATTTTTGGCCCGATAACCACTGTGGTTAAGGATTATAGAAGACCTTTATTATTTTATGTTTGAGATTATATTTAACATTTCAAAGAGCTCATGATGTGCCAAGGCGCAGGGCTTTCTTTCTTGGCTGCTTTGAGGCAAAATGAGAATCTGAGAAGCCCTCTCTTTTTAACCGTCTACCTCTTCTTTTTTCCCTTCTTTGCAGCTGTTCACCAGATTGTTTTCCGGCTTCTTGTTTATTACGTCTGACTGTCTGTAAACACAGGAAGTAAATCAATAAAGAAAGTACGGAACACAAGACAATCATTACACGTCTTTACCGGCCATCTTATATAACGCAGTTCACAACACCAATACAAACTTTGTTGAGTTTGTGAGGCGCGCACTTGCATTGTCTGCCTCATCAAACTTTGAAGGGATCCCTTGGTAGTCAGCAAAGAGAATTCTGGCAATTCCCTAATGGACTTGGACATCATGACTTATTCAGCAGCCTCAAATTCAACCCAGCACCTGAATTTGGGATAGTTTTCACTCATTTTATGTTAGTTCAATGCATTTTCCCCTGGACTGTCAAAGATCTTGTTCTAAAAAACATGAAAATATGAAGCTTTGTGCACTTATCCTCTGGCTATTTTTCAGTCAGGTTGTGCAAATAACCGTATTTAAACAGTGTGTATATTATTATAATTAGTCTCTTTGATAATTCTTAATACCTCCACGTATCCAATTTCCAGACACACACACATCTCACCTGTGGTTTACTGTATATCAAGGATATTTAAAGCAAAAATGATTACTGCGTTAGGCTGCTCTCCTCTGCTGCTTTTCTGTGGAAGACTGGAAGAAGCAGCTTTGGGCAACAAATACAATAAACACTAAAACAGTTGTGACGTCTTTAATGTTGCTGAATGTCTAGATGTACTGTCTGAACCCACTAAATTATTTCTGACCATGCATGCAAGTATAATGTCAGCTGGATTAGCAGGAATGATGCTACGGAGGATTCATTTTTTAACACTTAGTAACCTAAATACTACCTGCAAGCTTCATTTTATATGAGTACATACTTAATTATTGACAGATGGGTTCCGCACTCTTTTGCCCAGATGAGAGATTTAGGACAGATCCATGTGCTGGTTCATGAAACTGGCCTAATTTGAAAGGTGTCTCTGTTCCCCTTGGAAATTATCCATCTGGTACCCTTAATTCAGACCGTACAGGGTAAGTTAACAAGACGGTGATTGATGAAACATAATCTAACACTTATAACCCTAATAGTCCTGGTTATGTCAGCGTGTTAGGGAAAGGTTGGGTTAATTAGCATGCTCTGACCCACAGTTTAACAGGATGTACAGAACCAGCAGCTGGACAGACTGACAAACACCATCAACATTATGCCCTCTCTTATTTTATTTATTTATTTTCATGCCTCACACATAAACCCTTTTATCAAGCAAACAGTGTCCTAGATTTTTAGCAGAAACCTGCAAAAAGAACTGGAAGTCATGCCAAAGGTCTGCGCACAGTGATTGGCACACTTTGACTAATAAAAGAAACAGTTTACCAAGCATACTTTACATAAAAACATGACATGAATACAAACCTGGTTTGACTTTATTTGCTCTGCATCTCTAATGTGAAAGAAACAGTGAAAGTGCCACAAAATTTATAACCTGCACTGCTACACTTTGGGTTTATTTTAAGTAAGTTGCTGCTCATGACAGGGAAAAAAGTTTTGTCAAAGGTCATCTTTTATCATGTTAAAATGGTTAAAACAATTTATAGTTAGAAATGTAAAACACTAAACCTTCACTTAAGTAACAAAAAAAACAAACCAAAACATTATGTTAAGGGTAAAAATAAGATACTGACATCAGCTAATGTGTGTATTTTGCTTAACTGTTAGTAAGCTGCAGCTAACATTCATTTATATTCATTAATTTTCCAAACCACTTAGTCCTGAAAATGGTTAACACTAATATTTATTCATTCATTGTTATTCATTAACGATTACAAAGCTTGTATGTAGCGCTGATTTTCTAAACGATCAACAACAGGGGAAGTCATATACCAGAATACACCCACAGCTACTAAAACCACCAACAAACAAAGCTGCATATCCATGGAGTGTATCACTCTGAGTAAAGTGTGAAGCTCAAAGTTGACATTATATGACAGCTCTGTTAGGTTATGTCTATTTTTAGATGGAAAACAACCACATTAAAATCACAACTCACCTCAGTTTTGTCAATAGCTGTACTAAAGATCTGCTATGACCCATTCAAACAAGGTTAAAGCTGTCACAGTTCAGTCTGAACCATGTGTGAATACATTTGGCAAACTTACTAACATCACAGAGTCACTTCACACCTTCATAGTTTTCATAATTACATTCATCAGAGAGGAGAAAATATTCGGATTTGAAAATCAGACTTAATTCTTTTACTTTAAAGTGGTGTTAACTAATACAGTTTTTGAAACATTTTATCATTTTCTAAGCCTCCGAAAGTTTTTCCTCACTGTTTCTGCATGTGGTGTTAATTCTCATTACCATGGAAGACTGGTGAAGTGCCTCACTACTCCCTCTAGTGGACACATACATTGACAGTAGCTGGGTTTCCATTACAGCTTAAAATATAAAAAGGATATTTCTACAGTTTTGACAATGTACAATCTACTTGGAGATGTTTCCATTGAAGAGTGTTTGGTTTCTGATGCGTGATTCTAGAAAAGTTCTTTCTCGTGACATGTCATAATTCTCATAAAATACTGTATAGTTCTCCCAAGGCACTCATTTAAGGAAGATGGATGCTCTGAGTTTCCTTCCAAACCTCCGTGGTGTCGGTTCATCTATTGCTATTGCAGTGACTGTCTTCAACAAAAGAAGAAGGGAACGTATAATCGTCCAAAGGCAAAGTCCTGATTTATGGCAGCGTCCACGCAGAATGGATTTCTGGAAGAGAACTGTACATTGGGAATTCACCACCAAGTTGTGGATCCAGAATTTCCAAATGACCCGGGCAACATTTAATGCACTGTGTGATGTTATTGAACCTCTCGTGGCACCAGACTTGTCATGCCCTCAGGAAGCAGTTCCGACGCAAAAGCGAGTGGCAGGGCTGAACTGGGACAAAAATGCAGCCCTGGACGTTTTGGTCCAGACCAGTCTAGTTTTACTCTCCATTTAACCTTTCCTAAGTGATTTATCATTATTTATTATAACATTATCTTCTGTATTTTGTATTTTTTTCAGTGAAGATCTGATATTCTCCTAAATTCAATTTGCTGATCATGTAGATCTTCATGAAAGCACAGATTAAAGTTGAGGGTTAATACATCAGAAACAGAAAACTGAAGAAAAAGTGACTTTTTTCCAACAAGGATAATCTACAACTGAGCGTAAACCAAGTGTGTCCATCTACTGTCATTGATCCAACTCCATGGGTTTTACTGGTGAATCAATGTTGTAGAAGATGATGGTGTTTCCATGTTCACTGCAGAACCCTTAAACATCCAAATGGGTCATAACTGATGATTATTTAAAGGTGAGAAACTGCATTTTACCTCAATTATTTACATGTACTGATAGAATTAATGGTTCAACAGGTATTAAACAGTTTACATCAGTAGATACTTTTGGTTGCCGGTAGCTGTGTGGGTCTTTATGGGTTAATAAGCGAGTTAGGCTAATTTTCGTCAATCAAACTAAAATCAAAAGTTTCTAGGGAACAAAATTCCTGAGTTTAATGTTTGCTGTGTATTGATTTCCAGTGATAAAATGAAGAAATAGAGGTTATATAATACAAAAAATGTTCTTGTGTTTTCACTGCACTGGAGATAAGCACTGAGGTCCACTAACCTATTACTTCCACACTCTCTTTAACATCCAGCTTTTGTGTAGTGGAGATACTTGGTTGCTACTTTTATTCATCTCTCTGTAATACTAACAGTTTTATAGCCTATAAACTGTAAACTTGGTTTACTGCCTGCAGTTAATAATGTGTGGTCTAATATTTTACTACTTGGAACATTCACAAACTTCATTAGAATCATATACCTAATAAATATCCAACACAGAATGCTAAAATAAAACTGAATGCAACCAAAAATGTATGGATGACAGACGATTATTCAGACAGGAAGGGCCATTGTTTAACTGTGGCTTTTGTAAACCGCTGAAACACACAGCATTTAATTGGCTCTAGTGTCTGTTAGCTCTGTGGTAAACTGGCGCTACGCCCAGGATGCACCCCATCTCGCTCTCTCAGTGTGTGTTGGGATACGACCCATAAGCAGATGGATGGACGGATACTCTGATATTGCTGTTTGAATGACTGTCCTGTCCACAATAGGCCTGTTTTTCCATTTACTCTACACATTGTACATCACAATATAAAAAGGTGTAGCGTTACACGTGTCTGCTGTATCACATTGGGTGAATCCTGATGATTATTTGATACATACAATCCAATACACATTAACGTAGCACAGAGTAACTTTACTTGTACATTTGTTTTCTGGCATTATGAATGAAGACAAGTGTGCCATTCGCATAAATATCCAACACAACAATATCCACACTTCATCACTGCCTTGTAAACAAACAACATGACAGCTTGATAACACACACAAACAGTAGCTGCTTTTCCCGTATTGTAGTGGAACACTCGCAGACATCAGCAACAGTGCAAGGATATTACTATGATATTTATTACAGAGGAGAGAAATAAATAAAAACATCAAACGTAAACTGAAAGACCGTCTTTGGCACATTCATATTGGATATGTGATTTGTGATATGATGTCACAGCCTTATATAACCTGTTCCAACAGCTTTGACAAGCATCGCTGCGGCGAATATTCAATACACTCGGACTCTGCCGTGCAAAAAAAAAAAAAAAAAAGATACTATGAATATAAATATGCACACTTTTTCTTTGATGTCTTTCATTCTGGTGTGAACAATTCTAAGATAGCTGTCACATTATGTAAAATTGAGTGATATTGTACCAAAATATCTACAGTTATGGATGTTTTTAGATGACAGTAACAGTCAAAACACTTCAAGAAATAAGAGGGAACTCAAATGTAAGGGATGGAAACGCAAATAAATAAATAAATAAACAGGCATTTTTTTGTCATGAATTTACAATGACTTTAACAGCCATTGGGTTTATATACAGCAGCAATCCTGAAAACTGAATAATATTCTGACAAAAGTACAAAAAAAAAATAGAACTTATGTGAAATACTAAAATACTAAGATAAGATACATGAACTTGTTACAGTTCATGCATTTATATTACCTAAAATGGGCAGTAAAAGTAATATTTGATTATGTAACAATTAAAAAAACCATCAAGCTGCTACCTGGATTTAACTCTATGAACAAAAATGAGGCTTCTGCTGGATGATTACAGCAATGATTGCCTGAAATTAATGCAACTGGCATTTATTGCAACATTGCTTAAGACCTGCCTGGCTGAAATGATGCTATGGTGAAAGCACAGGTAATCAAAGCTAAACATCCAATGGAATATTCCGTGCATGACTTTTTTTTTTGCTGTAGAATCAATGTTCTTACCAGTAGTTTATCCCTGTTAACTTGTTTCTTCCATCTATCCCTTGCAAGCTGCTGCATAATCATCACATAAATACACATTAAACAAATGGTTCCATGCACAACAAGCCCCGCCCCTCGCACATATTACAGCTTATTTTGGCATCAATCCAGCTGATGTCATCATGTCTATGTGTGTGCTGGTGTCAGCATATCAATTACCTCTATATATGTGCTAAGATTGAAGTACATTGAAACACAATTGATGTTTTTATAGATATGTGAAATGTCACCCATTATAAGTAAATGGGAGGAAAGAAATTTGTATCTATAATCTATTAACCTAATTTGGTACAGACATTTGATATTTTGTGCATTTTAAAAATAAATTGGGGGGGGATTGAAATTTAAACCTACCATTCCCAAAATGTAATGAGATCTATTCTGGGTCATTGGCAATCTATAAACCAAATTTGATATGAATTCAATCAGTAGTTTTGCTGCTACAGACATTTGAAATGTTGCCCATTATAAAAGTAAATGGGGGGAAAAAAGATTTTAAAGATTTATAAAAAATTGGAACTTAGACCTACTGTTCCCCAAAATATAATGACACCTATTCTGGGTCACTGGCAATCTATAAACCAAACTCAGTATGAATTGAAATAGTTTTGCTGCTAGAGTGTTAATAAACAAACAAACAAACCAAGCCAAAAACAATCCCCCTTTCCTCCCCTTCAAAAGGGGCGGGAAAATTAGAAATGCAAGAAGCTTTTAGACACTAATCTGAGCTTCAACATTTCTGAACTAAGTCATAGTAAACTTGAATTCATTCGTTCATTTACACATTCAACTTTTTCAAAGTAAAACCTCATTTTCTGTGGTTGTATCACAAGGCAAGTCAGTAAAAAAAAGAACAATTCATGCAAGTAAAAGCAAAAGCAAATCAATTTACTAAAACAACTAGCAGAGAAACTAGAAGAAAATATGATGTAATTAAAATTTAAAATGCCCTGAAGATTAAAAGAAATAAAAAATGAAGCAAGGTTAAGGTCTTTCTGAATATTATTCCACATTATGAGAACACAGTGAGTATTACTATACTTTCAAAGCTCTGTAAAAATAAATATATAAATGAATAAAAACATCTTACATCTTGAACCCAATGTGTTGTTTTGTGTGTGTGTTGCTTAGAGCAAGTGTTAAAAGATAGCGGTGAGGTCGTAGAAGGGAATAGAAACATGAAAGGGGCCTTGAAAAAGAATTAAACTCAGTATCTCATCGAACCCACAGTAAGCAGTGACGAGTGCTTATCTCTGGTTTTAATCCTTGAGCAGAGTCATAAACACAGTTCAAGGCTGCTTTAGGAGCTGCAGCTGAAACAGACGTGAATTAAATGTCACCATAATCCACAACTGATGGGAAATTAGTCTGATTACAATACAAAAGAAAACAAGATTTATTCCAATAAAAGAAATCAATTTTCTTAATTCATTCACCAGCCAGTCACATGATATTTAAAGGTCACTGATCATTGATTTAACTCCTGTGCACTCGGCAAGTCTTTCAATATACAGTATGTACCATTTTTTATTAAATATGACATGACTATCATGATCAATATTTTGGCTGTGGAGAAAATCATGTATTCAGAACATGGGTCTTTCAGAAATCCGTGGGGTTCTGAATCCAAGGGGTAAGGTCTTACTTATAACCTAGCCCTGAGTGTGAGATGAGTGTCTGAGCTGAAGAGAAATTTCCTATTTTGCCTGGAATGAATTCAAAGAAACTGCTTTTTGTAATGGTTTTGTGATGCAAAAATATGACTTTGTGCCACTATTTGCTGAGGCATGAAAATCCTCTGCAGAAAGTAGACCTCAAAGAGAATACTTTGTGAATGATATTTTAATATGACGCCCCAAACAACACCCCCCCCCCCCCCTACTCTACTTTTGAGGCGAGAGTCAGAGCCTTGTACTGTCAACAGACTTGGGATCTGAGAGCAAAGCCCACCTCAATCTTCTCTGTCACATTCACTTCACTCGTAGATATGGCTCGCGGACAGAGCATCAGTTCTAGTGTCTCACGGCCCACTACCCTCTCGCTGGGAACTTGAGCCCTCTGAATCCATCTCCTCTATAGCTGCGGCAAACTTGAGATATTCCATAAAGCATTATCTGAGTCAGACAACCGACTTATGCAGCAAATGGCTGCATTGAGGTGCCGTACAACCAAATGAAATTTTCTGAGATACAGGAGATACTTCAGCATCACCGCACAGGAGGTGACAATGTTGAAGGGAATTCTATCAAAATTGTTTCAGACTATTAAAAAAACAAAATGGAAAAGCAGTTTTAATGACACATCATGAGGTGTCTGTAATAGCCCACTGTCCTGTCCTTTGGGTCTTCGCAAGGCCTCACCCCAGCTTATATTGTTACACTACATGGATTACAGTGCCATGCTGTACACCGCTTCCAACATCCCAAAGGAGTAAGAGTGCAGGAGAGAATCCAGGATATTAGAGAACTTTTAGAGCAGGCACTATAGTATAAAGCATAAGACAGAGCAGAATGGGATCTAACCTTGGCTTTAATAAGGCCTCTCGAGTATACATGCAAGGGAGCCCACTGTCTACCAGCTCTTTGGCCCTTTTCCAAAAGACAGAGTATGGAGGGGCTGATTCGCTCCTCAGTGGTGCATAGGGACAGATGGGAAAGTGGAGAGAAAAGATGACAACACAGACATGATATGACAGAGACGGATGGTGACGCCTCCATGTTTTATAAATACAGGCAGACCAAAAAGGCAGATTTCATATACTGGTCAGGTTGTTTCAGGTTGTCACATCAATGCAATGACTTCTCTACACAGTAAAAAAAAAAAAAAAAAGAGTGTCAATTTAACTCGTTGAGGTATCAATTTAACATTTAGTCCCATTCAAAATTAGAGTAAAATTGACTCTATGGCCAGTGTCAAATTTTCAGAGTTAATTCTAGTCAATTTAGTGTCAAAATTAACAATGAAATATGTAAAAATATTTAACACTGGTGTTTTGATACTATTAAGAGTAATATGATTATACTTTATAGAGCTATTTTAACTCCAAATTTAGTTTAAAAATGATTGTTTAATGTTTTGATAGTTGAGTCAAATTAGCAGCCACGCTTCCATAAACCTGCCCCTGGGCAGCTGTGGCTAGGTATGTAGCTTACCACCACCAGAGTGAGAATGTGTGAGTGAATGAATAATGGATCCACTGTACGCGCTTTGAGGATGCATTAACAGAAAACCGCTATATAAATCTAATCCATTATTATTATTATTAGTAGTAGTATTATTATAGTTATTTCTCTGTTGTGTGTTATTTTCTTCATCAGTTTACACCTTCCGCTAATATTGAAAGATCAAAAAATTGCCAGTGTCCCCAGAGTATGGGTCGTGAAGGGCATAAAATTACTTGGTGGGTTTCAACTACCCTCAGTTATGCTTTTCATTTGTAATAGTAAAGTTTGACTATGTACAGAGTCAGCCAAAATAAAGTATACACACATCAGGAAAAGAAAAACATTTCTAAGTATTTTAATACCAAATTTATTCAGACATCACGAGATTAATACAAGTGACCTTTGGCCTCTACAATTACAAGAGGTGCTCAAAGTGGCGGCCATTGGCTTCAAGACATTTATGTTTACGGCGAATAATGTTTAGGTAATGTTGGCCAAAGTGTTCTCCTGGTTTAACACCTGCAGAGTTTTACCTGTGGGAGACCCTAAAGGATGTTGTTACCGCAGGAAACTGACTACACTGGTGGCCCTTAGACAAGAAATTGGAAATGTATGTGCAGCGATCCCATTGGACACTTTGGCCAACAGCCAAGCAGTAGTTTGCTGTACACATAAATGTCATATTGAGCGCCTCTTGTAATTGTAGAGGCCAAAGGTCACTTGTATTAAATTGATATAGAAATATTTACATAAGTTTTTCTTTTACTGATGTATGTATGCTGTATATTATTTTGGCAGACACTGTATATTACAACTATGGTTTCGCAGCAATAATCAGATACGCCATCAGTCTGCCTACAGGATTGACTAATGGTGTCACATTGATTTTATATATATATATATATATATATATATATATATATAGAGAGAGAGAGAGAGAGAGAGAGAGAGAGAGAGAGAG
>JAPTYQ010000010.1:16936882-17002542 GCA_029814465.1 Ostorhinchus cyanosoma
ATATATATATATATATATATAGAGAGAGAGAGAGAGAGAGAGAGAGAGAGAGAGAGAGAGAGAGAGAGAGAGAGAAACAACATAAAAAGGCCAATAACATTGTAAAACAGACACATTAACCTAAATACACATTAACATAAACCACCCCTTAAACCCCTGCACATAAAATAGAACACAATGGGTAAAACGACAAGTACCCACAATGCAACGTGGCTGAGTGGCATAAATCATCACTCTGTAGAGTTCAATTTTAGACTGTATCTGTGTAGAACTTTACACTGACTTTTAACTCTATACTGTTAGAACTGATTTACTCTCCATAGAGCTATAAATATTCTATCTAGGTTAAAACTGCTTGACTGAAATATTGACACTGCATTTTTTTTACTGTGTATGCACATGTTACGCACTTTTCTATTTTATTATATTGTCTTTGAACAAATAATGCGCAAAATCCCTCGAATGTGTTTTCTTCCTGACTTCGCATAATGGGTTGCATTAACCTCTCTTGCTCATGCTCATGCCCTACTTTGTGCATTTGATTGCTTTTTTTTCCCCCTCCTCCAGTTCAGCCAGACTATGATTGCCTCCATATAGGCAGATGATGGGTGGCCCACATTTAACTCCCTGGCTTGCATCTCCACATATATAACTGCATAAACATGAGTATCTGGCTATAGAGAGCTGACAGCATGGCCATGTATTCTGTACAAAGTAGTGGAGAAGAATCTGTTCCTTGTTGGATTCTTTGATGATTCAACTGTCGAGTGCAAATGAAGGTTAGCCAGAGAGATGTGCTCAAAAGAATTACAATCTTGTTTGCATGTGAAAGTAACCTAACAAAGTTTTTTTTTTTTTTTTTGTTTTTTTTTACAAATGAGCTCTGTTAATTTGATCCAAAATCAGACCGGCTGGCGCATTTAGTTGCTTGACTTTCTCTTTTTCTTATCTTTTAACAGGAGTCTCTCTCCACACTCCCCTGACAGTCTTATTAGAACTCGACTAAAGCTTTTATTTAAAATGTTCTGAAACTTGCACCATTAAAGGGATCAAGTTGTTGCCCTCCATCGTTTGGTTTTTACCCACATGTTGTTACTCCACAGAGTTCTGTAAACTGCCGACCCACACCTTTTCCTCTCAACTCTGAAAAAAACTCTTAGTCTCGGCCTTGTCGATGCAAACCTGTTAATTTGGTTTTGTCTGGCTCCTTGGATGTGAACGTCTTGGTTTCAGATATCACAGCATGGAGACTGATTTTATGACACCCACCACTACCCCCTTTTGGCCCCCTCTCACTTTCTTCATCCTCTCCTTCTCATAGCTCCTTGGATATATTCCCGTATGATTATAAATAGATTCTAATTAGCTCCTCCAGCCATGGGCAATAGAATTGTTCATCAAGTAGGGACCGCAGCCTTTATACATTAAAGCTTGTGCAAAAGTCAGAAGAATAGCAAATCCCCTCTGCCTCAATTTAATTTTTTTTTTTTTTTCTGGAAAGCAGGGATTACTTTTCCTGTATTTTATCAGTTCAAAAATAACTGCAGTGCAATCAATTTTCCCTCATAGTTCTAAATAACTTTAAAAAGTCAACTTGATCTCATGGCTGAAAGTCACACAAAATTAAAGTACAATAAAATAAGGAAATTATTAAGACAAGGGTGAAGACTTAAACTCATTTAACCAAGTGTCTCTTCACTGTTTCTCTGATAATTATTAATTGAATCTTGCCTATTTTACAGTAGTTTTCCAGTTTCTGTGCAGCGTCAAAACATCTCTGTTTAACATCTATACATATTGGGTATGCTTTCTAATCTATATTAAACACAGCCTTCTCTGTCTTATTTAAAACTCGTTAAAGCCCAAGACGTCAAAGACAGATCTGAGACGGGCCAACGAAACAGACAGTCTGTCTTTCACTCTGTTTTATGTCTACATTTCCAGTTTTGTGTCTTTAATATACACCAATCAAACATCTAGAAAGTTCTCGGCTTTTTAAGTTTTCTTCTTCAAAGATCACATTTTTGTCATTTTGTTCTTTTAATTAGACTGAGATTAAAAATACTTCTATTTAAAGGTAAGACACAGTCACTCTGTGCTGCATTCTATCTCCCTGTTGTCAGAGGAAATTAAACTGCAAATTCATCTCTGAAATATTAAACTTTTTATTTTCTGTGAACTGAAAGATTAAAAAGATTTCCCATCCTGATACTTTAGATTTTTGTGTACTCTGTGGTTTCCATGGCTCCTGTTGAAGCTAAATTTTAAAACATATAAAAGTTCTGAATCATGGTCTGCATTCATCTATGGAAAATAATTATCTGGCTGTGTATAGAGCTAATATTGGCTGAATTTCACACTACCTGTTATTCTTCTGACAAAGAACCCAGCCGGCATCTGGTTTCATGTCTCTTGTCTCCTTTATTATATTAATATAGTCCATCTGTTCACCTGGCAGTTGTCTGTCCTGTTATTCTGCAGCTGCCAATGCAACTACCTTTTGTCCCAAGCACCACCAGTCCCAGTCACTAAAAACCTCCAACGATGATTAAAAACTAAACACCTACTAGTTTATTTTACATTTCAGAAATCACATTGTACAAACAGGCATTTCCTCTCAGATATCCCCTACTGTGTGAATATATTACGCACAAATGTAGCTGGTTTGTACATAATGACCAGTAAATTGTAATGCGGCATGAAATTACAATAACCAAGAGCAGTTATTTGGTAGGAATAAATACAGAAAATTCACAGCATTTCCACTCCTGCTGACACCCATGTGATGGCTTGTGTCATCCTTAGACAAAAACAAGCTCTCAGTGCCTCCGTCTTCTTCAGAAAATTAGTCTTTAATGCTGATACCCAAGGGGAATCAATTAAGTTCAACAAACAGGAAAGAGCTCCTGGAGCATTTATCCACTCAGTGCATAATTATGTTTTATTTTGCCAAAATTACTTTTTGTGTTAAAACACATTTGTTTGCTTAGAATTAAAACAACTTGCACAATGGATGAATATTATAAAGTAGTCATAAAAGGGTAGACTGAGACTTATATAAAGTAAACTCACTTCCTACTGAATCTTACCATCAAATGCAAAACAGAGAAAAACCATACACCCCCTGTTAGATAGTTTAACCACTATAAAGACATTTTAACACTTCTAATATTTGTATCTTTTCAGAAAAAAAAAATTGTGGGCTTCGGAACTATGAAATGCCTTCTCAGAAAAGTGCATTTCATCAACTGTCTCCCACTACAGAACACATTCTAATCATGTACAGGCAGGTATAGGAGCTGTGAAACTAAATCAAAGGAATACAAACCAGGAAATTATCTTATTTTAGATGATACAATAAACAGAAATAAATAAAAAGGGCAACCGTACTGCATTTTTCATGTTGAATAGTAATGGAAATCCAATCTGGTTACTATTCTAAGTTCTATATAAAATAAGGACATGCTGCCCCCTGTCTGTAACCGAGTAAGTACTGTTGTTCATTACACCAAAATAATCCAAGAAAAATCCTGATTAAAACCCTTTATATCCTCTGAATATTAGTAAAGAAGTGAAATGACATCATTTTAAATCTAAATTGTGGGCGTAATGAATCATGTGGGATTAAAATATATCAGTTAAGATGAAAAGGGCTGCATTGTAAATACTAAATATAAAGTAGAAATATCTTTTGGATGTTTGCTTTATTGCTGTAAAATGTAATTTTTTAAATAATAATGTAAAGGTTGCTTATTTATAACGGACCGTTTTTCTTTCCTTTTTTTTTTTTTTTACTGATTACAGTTCATCGGGTCACATTCAGGGCTGCATTCTATTGTATTGTTTGAGTTTTTATCTCCTACAATAAAAAGCGTGATAATATGCATGCTTAAATAATGTCACATGACTGTTGACTGGGGCATCTGACTAAAATAGAACCATCATTAGCAATATGTATAAAGCCTGTTGTTTTCCAAAGTCAATTTAAAACTTCTGTGCTGGAAAACTTAGGAAATAATTACTGAATCATCAAAACCCTTTTTTTTTTTTTTTTTTTACAGATATTGTACATAAAAGTCCCTAAATGATCTTTATAGTTCTGTTACTGGAATATTAATTATTTCTGGGTTGTTTCTTTCTCAGGTGTTCTAAATTTCCATATTGTCTGCTGTTGATCATTTCTTTGCTGCTGTTGTTGAATACAGCTCATTTATTAATTAACTGTAAAGAGAACATTTCATGTGTGTTTTGCCCAATTTTTTTACTCATAGGCTACTTGTGCACAAGTATTACAAATATAGGCTTTTCCAGTTTGTCACACTGATCTAATACTTATTTCCAAAGTTGTAGATGGGAAGGAATATATTGAAGTGTTCACTACCTTTAACCTGTAAAGACCCAAATACACACCAAGGATCTACTGATCTAAAATGTTTAATGACTTTAGAGCCACTAATCCTATTAATACATGTAAATAATTGGTGTAAAATTCAGTGTGTCATCTTTTCATGGTCATCAGATATGACTCATTTGGGCATTCATCTTCTACAACATTGATTCACCAGTAAAAGCCATACAGTTTAATCAATGACAGTGAATGAAGACACTTGGTTTATGTTCAGGTAATGATAGATTTGACTGAAAAAGTCACTTTTTCTCAAGTTTGCTCTGTTTTTGGTACAATAACTCTCAAATGTAATCTCATCATGGTGATTAAATTACATGATCAGTGAATTAAATATAAGAAAATACCTGATTTTCATTGATCAAAATGCAAAATGGAAAGGATATTATTATGATAAATGGTGATAAATCATTTAAGAAAGGTTAAATAGAGAGAAAAATATATTTGGGAACGGCCTCAAAAGTAGCACTGGGTTTTTGTGGGTTAAGTTGGTATTAATATTGGCAGGTTTGGTCATTATTACAATCTGTCAGGTGACACACATTCTAGGTAAAAGCTGCACAAGGAAACACTGGGCTGACAAAAGTTCGTTGTAAACAAAATCACCAGCGTCACTACACGTTTTTAGGTAATTAGGTCAATGGTGGCTTATGGTGTAAATTAACACCAACTCTAAGGTCAGCACTGAGAAAGTGACACCTGTACATGTGATGTGTTACACTTCACATACTCAGACACATCTGTGCCATCTGAACAGTGACTGTGGACCCTGGCAAACTCTGTGTCATGAAGCAGTGAACACGATGAATTCTGTGATGTATTAAACCAAATAAAAATGCTTGGAAACACTTTACAAGTAACACCCATTAAGTAATTCTGTAACATCATCTTATAGTTTACCTGACGGTGGATTTTAAGGTCAGATTTGCAAGCTTCGTATTTATGCTGTCCACTTATAGAAAGATCAGTTTAGAAGCATTTGTTTTGTGATGTCTATGGGTGTGACTGTAGTTTTAAACTTGTATGGATGTTTTTTTGTTCTCTCAGAGACAAACATGGTGGTGAAAACCTGCTGACGATGCATTTACCAGAGAACACTTCTTCTCTTTCTCCTTTGCGGTTTTCAGGACTTGGACTGATATTTGATCTGTATCCGAGGATTATATTTCAGTCCTTCGGATATATAATATCTTTACAAATGACAATGATGAATGAAAAACCTATATTATTTATTTTTATACACACATTAACCCATAAAGACCCAGTACTACTTTTGTGGCAGTTCCTAAATGATTTTTCCTCTATATCTAACATTTCCTAAGTGATTCAACACTATTTATTATAAAACAATGTCCTTATTTTGCATTTTTCCAGTGAAAATCAGGTATTTTCCAATATTTAATATGCTGATCATATAGATATTCAGAAAAGCTCAAATTAAAGTTATTGTATCAAAAACAGAGAAAACTGAAGAGAAAGTAACTCTTTCAGTAAAATATATCATTAACTGAATATAAAACAAGTGTCTTCATCCACTGTCATTGATCCAACTCAATGGGTTTTACTGGTGAATCAATGCTGTAGAAGATGACAGTGTTTCCATGTTCACTACGGAGCCTCTGAACGTCCAAATTTATCATATCTGATGAGAAACTGCATTTTACACCAATTATTTATATTTATTGATAGGATTAGTGGATCAACAGGTATTAAATATTTTAGATCAGTAGATAATTTTGGTTAGTGGTGGATATCTGGATTGTTACGGGTTAATAGACTATGTTATCCTTTCTGATCCTTCAATGACATCTCATGCTCTTTAGGAAAACATCTACCCTGATGCTTCTATTAATTTTTTTCCCATTTATTTTTATAAAGTCATCTGTTTTGTTGCTGCTGGCAACAAATTGCTCTCATTATTTTCATTAAAACGTGTCTGTGTGATGTCCTGTGTTGTATTGACCAACAGGGGGCGCTCATAGTCAAGGAAAGAAGTGCCAAGGTCTTCCATTTAAAGGAATGGGTTGTATTTATTTCCAGTAAATTGTCTGGCGGCTGTACTCGAAGAATTCTAGTAAATAAGAATTAGAAAAAGGCTGAAAAAGATAAATACAGATATAGATACCGGCCACGGGCTCTTATATATCATATGTATACGCTTGAAGCCGACCCCTGGGGGCTTTTCTAAAATTTAACCCCTGCGTGTACAATATACCAGCAGGTTTACCTCCACTGTAAAACTAATACAATGCCTGCACCAGATCATGTATGTTTATTTATCAGAGTGGGGATAAATAAAATAAGTGGAGATGTTTGGTTTAATTGAGGAGACCCGTTGTTTTGGTCTGCGTGGACGGCTGCTGTGCGTACGAGACGTGAACCTCCGCGTCGCGTATTAAAGTTAATCCGTGTTTTCCCCTGCTCCGGAGATACTGATGACTACTGGAGACACTACAGCTGCCACTGCTGCTGCTGCTGTTGCTGCTGCGCGAAGATTTGCATTAGCTCGACAATCCAGCCAATCCCAGTTCCTTCCGATCCAGGATCCGTCTTTTTGCAGGATCCCTAGCCATTATTTTATTTACTAAATGCCCATATCCCTCCGCAGGGTCAGAGAGTATTTTGAAGAAATTGTCAGATGCTTCGCGACGTATTTTTGTCATTAATTCTGATCGATGCTATTCTATATTTGTCACACTCTCCAAACATCACCTCCTCGGCGAGTCGTAACGATTCTGTAGGCTTTGAGTGCGGTACTTGTGGTAGGGGGAGTTGGATCTATTTTTTGAGGAGCCTAGAGGGGATGTGCTGCGGTGCCACTTATCATTAGATATGGCCACCGTTACAGAGTACACCGAAGCGTCATTTTCAACTTAATTTTGTGGTATTTCATGGTAATTTCGCAGTACAGCCACTCCAGCCGGTGGAGTGTTGTTTTTGGAAGGCTAATGTTTGTTTTGCATGTGTTGGGAGACGGTTGTTCTTGCGTGGCAGGCTGGCTAAGAGAGTCTCTTAACTAGCCGCTTGGTCCCGCAGATTGTCGCAGCTGAAGAAAATAGAACCAGTTGCCAACCAAGCGGTCGGCACCCAGCGTTAGCTCTGCGCGTCGCTGTAACGTTACATTCACTAAGGATTCACATATAAAGTTTTATTTACGGAGTGTCGACTGTTGCAACTGCCTGGATTTGGCCTTGATTCATTTATACGTTAATGCTAAAATTGTTGACGGTAGACTTGGGTGGCTAACACCAACTAGCTATATAACCCGAACTCGTGCGACGACAGCTGTCATTGGAGAAAGGAAAGTGATCCCCCAAATGCGTCTACCAGTGAAGCTGTTTTCTGTTGGATTTACATCATCTGTCTTTTCATCAAATGGGCAAAGTTGGGAATAACATTGCTACGTTGGATTCTAATGATATGCGTTATGCATTTTTGAGAACTGCGGTGTTGCTTCATTGGAGAGAGGCTAGCTAGCTCAATTAGCCCGCTAGCTAGCTGGGTGATAAAAGTGCGACGTTTCATCCCCCAGTATTTTGGACATGAAGAGGATAATTCGCTACTCATAGGGCTGGAAGGTAAGGCTTTGAGGAAAGTTTAATTGTTTCCAAGGTGGAGCTTAATTTGTGTCGTATTTACCTTTCTGAAGTAACATTAAAGCTGAGCCAACATTATGTACCTCCAGTCTGATGTTGGGGGTTTGTCGCCGCCTTGGTTTTCATGACTCAGACTATTCAACGGAATGAAACATTCAATAGAAGGGTCCACGGTTGCAATAAGACCAGAAATAGATCGAAACCACAGAAATCATTAGTATAAGCGATTAGCACTAGCACACAGTTAACCTTCGTGGCTAACAATAGGCAAAAAACACAGGTTATGGGGGTGGCCAGCGTATCATTTTCACTTTTTGTATATCGGTGTAGTTCCCTAGAACAGTTCCGTTTCATTGAATAGACCGAGCCTTTGTGTGTGTTGGGCAGAAATGTCCATTATTGCCTGGTACCCAGTTGGAAGTTGGCTTAAGGATAGATTATTTAGGGCGATCCTTTTAGTTTGCAAGCATCAGCAGATGACCACATCCATATATTAAGATTAGCTACATGTAAGACAACAAAAGACTGAAATACTAATGTTTGGGGGTTTGACGTAGGCGTTAGTTGCTTGCTTGGACGATGAGTTGGCCAACTGCAACCATAGGTAACCTGTTTGCTGTGTATGACTACCAGGGTCCACTTGGAAAGTTGTCTTTCTGTCTAATGTCGTTTGAAGTCGAATCCGATCATCTATTGAAAGTTAAACCTCAAAGACAAAGCTAGTCGTTGCCCATTTTTCTGTCACATTCAGACGATCTCTTTTACTTTTGTCTGTAGTCGCCAAGGAAAGGCGACAGAGTTCAACACAACAGGCTAGCTGTCGTTAGCTGTATATGCAACGGCTTTGTGCCCAGGCTTGCCTTAACAAAAGCTAACGTTAGCATGTCTCAGATTGTGCCCATGGTGGTCGTGACTGCTTCGTAAAAGCCGGATCCTAACCTCAGATGCCCCAACAATCAACGTTATTCTCAGTGTTTAGAGCTGAAGCTTATCCCAATTGTGTATCTGGTTATAAAACTACCATTTTTGTTTCAATAGCTCTTGTAGTGGTTTGGGGTTCAGTCTATGCCCCTGTTTCTGGCTGTTTTCAGTATAATGTAACTGAATGATTGTGCAAGGGTCAAGCCATTTTATTCAATTACTGTTCAATGATTATTTCTTCTGGAGTTGGTGTTATTGGACCACCATCTGTCTAAACAGCCTAGAGGCTACTGGAGTCTATTATAGACTTCATAGAGGAAGAAAAAGAGTTGCCACAAATCAGCAGCAGCAATGAATAACCCAGTATTTTAATGAGTTTTAATGTTAGTACTGTAAGATTTATTGAACCATTTTAAGAACTAACCACGGCTAGACTTTAGGGTTAA
Source organism: Ostorhinchus cyanosoma (assembly GCA_029814465.1). Lineage (NCBI taxonomy): Eukaryota > Metazoa > Chordata > Actinopteri > Kurtiformes > Apogonidae > Ostorhinchus > Ostorhinchus cyanosoma. The sequence goes on from JAPTYQ010000010.1 coordinate 16,946,251, forward strand.
TATTCATCTGTCAGACTTCATTAATATTTGGTAATAAGACTCCAACCCTCATGATAAAAATCACAAAAAGTAAAAAGCAGTGACCCAAACTGGACAAAGTAGCACCTCTGTTTCACAATAAGTATATGTAGCTTTGAAATCTGCTCTTGTACTGTTACAATTGAATTTAACTAGTTTCAGTCAAGACAAAATCACTGAAAATAGCCCAGGTGTATCATTCATCGCTAATGTTATAGGCTAACAAAGAGTTGGCTGCTTACACATATGTCATATTGGTCAATATAGGCAACCTATTGAAAATCTGAAGCATTGTCCTGTTATTTTAAGCACCCACCCCATCAAGCCACTAAGAAAAAAAAGGTAAATGCATGAATTTATGCACAAGGCTGTTTTAAAATGGCTGATCTTAGCTTGTTTATCAGAAACAGTGGCTCATGATTATATGTATGTGTTGGTTAACAGCAAAAAATCTGGACAAATATTCTATCAAGCAACAGGTTACTGCTTGCTGAAGACATACCCTGCACAGTAAAGGCCTAACTACTACACTATCTCGTTGAGAAGCTAGATCTTCTTAAACATGTACAGGCACATTGACATTTAGAGGCAGTTTGCAAGTTAGACTGGAGGGTGATTAATCAAATGGGGGTGCAAAAGGAATTTACACATTAACTGATTTTATGTATTAATTGTCCTGAGAAATACTACTCATTCCTCTGTGATTCTTAAGAAAGCTGTCCGAGGTCGCATTAGACAACCTGGATAATGTCATCAGAATTTTCTCATTTTGGGTTTTGATTAAAAATCTCAAATAATGTTGGCATTTACCAGTTGGAACATCTAGCAAGTGATCTAATCAGTTGGCTTGATAGAAACTGTTAGCTGAATTCTGTTAATGTGATAGTGGAACATTTTGGATTCATGTCTAAATAAGGACTTGTTAGTGCTGCTAATTTGCAAGAATCTGGTGATACAATACCTATCATAATGCAGGGGTTATGAGTCAATATTCTATCTTGGCTATTTTGAAGAGCAGAACCCCATAATGCATAAAATCTAAAAAAACAAATTGTTGTTTTTTAATATGCAATCAGAGTAGTGTGATTAGCTTATCAGTTTAACACTGATCATCAAACAGCACAAAATAAACCTCAATGTGTTTATGGATGCTTTACATGTAAAATACTCATAGAAAATCTGTTTGTTTTTTTAGATTCCCACTAAAATCACAAAAATAATACTGTAATACGAATGCATATACCTTGTTGCGCCTGTAGGACCCATGTCACTTTTCTATAAAAGTCACAACAGTAGTTTTACGAAGTCGAAAATGGCAACATTTCCATCTCGTTGGTGTGAACTAAACAATAAAGCAGGGAAAGATGGGTTTTTAATATGTCTTCAGCAGTGTCAGTTCGCAGGTTGGGCGCTAACAAAAAATGCAGTATGATTAAATCTGGTATGCTTTTTAATTTTTATCTTTGCTCATTCTTATACACTGTCAAAGCATGTGAGGCTTGTGTCCTTAATGGAAATGTTCTTGCGTTTAAATGAAGCCTTGAGGAACATTAATGTGAAAGAGTCTTGTGTATTAAATGACAGGAGTGACACTGTAAATTATGAAGCTGAATAGATGTATGCAGCATCTCAACAATGCTTATATTAAATGACAGGACATGAGGTGCCACTGTGCATTAAAAATGATTTGAAAGGTAGCCTATATTTTCCTCACAGTCACTGTATCTGTGTGACATTTTCGACGGATTTTTAGGTCTCCCTGTTTTTTGAAGGAAAGATATGCCACCCCACCACTAGAGATTTCAATAGACTGTATGTAGGCCTATACCTGGTGTAGTTATTCTTTAGGGAATGTTGTAGCCCAGTGTTGTATTGAAACACATCGATTGTGCTTTTTTTCCTCTTTAATTTGTACCCAATCAATGATTTAATTAGTTTTTTTTTTTTTATATAAGTTCAGTTTTACAAATTGAAATGCAGAAAATTATTCTCCTTGCCTCTAACTGGCTACTTCTCAGTATGATTGTCCAAACACTATTCCGTCCATATCCAAATGCAGCCTAAAGTCTAACAGTTTTTGTATTATTGTTCACTTAAATTGCTGAAGTATTACATTTTGAGTAATTAAAAGGAAAAATTCAATTTGCTTCTCCACTGTGCTCATATACTCTGGGTTGAGTAGTGAAGGAAACTGAGCTGAGCTTTTCTTGAGTTTAAACATTTCATTTATCAATTGTCAAATGCAAATATGAGGATTTCTCTGCAAGATGCAGGTTGTCTTACTGACAATGGCTTTAAAGCTGTTGAATATGTTTGGAGCTATATTTTTACTGCAAAGAGGTGGTCCAGTTTGCCATTCAGGCACATCCAAGGTTTATCCTTGGGTGTTATTTCCTTAAACACACTTATGTCATATGCTATGTGTAATTTGAAATCATAGTCATGGTACAGATCCCAATATAGTTATCTAAATTAAAATATATTTTTAAAATAACCAAACCTCATCACCTTTGATTATTCTCCTCTTCAATAGGAGCTTCCATATAAACAGGCTTTGTTCAGTATTGCTCCATTCTGTGTCATGTTTACTTTCTTGCTTGTGTTGCCATAAAGCACATTTTCTGCCTGCATACCCGTAGAATAATGCAAAAGCTCCCAAGTCCAAATAATGGAAAATGTCACTGCAAAGGGTATTATTTTCAACTTTTATCATTTTCCCGTATCTTTTATTTGATACGGACAAAAACTACATACACCAATCAAATGCACGTATTGTAGTTTGTAGTGAATGCTAACTGGCAATACCTGTTTCTACAAGGGCTTCTACAAAAAAATACGGTATGAAGAATGAAATGAATACAGAAAAATATTCCAAATATCATTCAAACTGATGATGGCAAGGTACTGATAATAATATACATTCTGACAGTGCAGGGTGGAATACAATAAATCAGGATTTAGTGACTCTGTTGAAAATAGAGACATTTGTAGCAAATTTAACAATACATATAAACACATAATGGAGCATACTGCCAAATTGCACAGCCCCAGTTGCATAATAAGGTCATGTAGCTTAAAGCATTCATTTCATAATCAATTACCTTTCAGATCTCAGCACATAAACAATTGAAACAACCATCAGTGTTCTATGTAGTTTGTCACATTTGTCTTCAAGTACAAGGTGTGTGGATGCACACCTCTGGACTTTTCTAACACAAATTTTCTCTAGTTTTCATTGTTTCATCATTGGTCATGTTTTCTTCAATTCACAGACCTGCTAAAATGGGGTTGGGCAATACATGCAATGGTAGAAATGCATCCATCAGGAGAATTTTGTCATTTTTACTTGGGAGTCATCCCTCAGTGTTTCTGGTACATAATCAGGACAGGCTATGGAGCAAATTAGGCCTTGATTCTTGTTACAATCTCTCAAATTAAGCTTGTACGAGCATCATGATTTGGACTGCAGAGCCGCTGTATTCTCCATTGTGACATAAGAATGACACTTGGTGGCAGCAATACATTTCTGAGTTTCTGACGTGGAGGGGAGTGAAATTGTCAGTACAGAGCAGAGAGCATCCATACTCTTCAACAAATGAAAAAAAAAATCCCCTTCCATATTGCACTTACTAATATATCTGGCTGTTATTTGTTTGCACCTTTCAACCTTAAGATCCGGTACACATGAAATATATATATTTTTTAATGCTTCATGTTTCACATTAAATATTTTTTGTGGAAGGATATTTGTAAGATATACTTTCAGAATATTCATAATTACATTTTCAGTAGTGTATAATTGCATTGAATTGTCTTTGTTATAAAATAGAATAGATCTTTATTGTCTTTGTCACAGGGGCAATGAAAATTCTTTAGCAATCCTGTTCTGTTTAGGAACAAAAACAATTACTGCAAAAAAGGACTGTATTAAAAACAGTAAAATCACACAAAATACTGAAAAACGTGCAAAAGCTACAAGATAAAATATACATATACTACTAAAGTACAACTAGAACTACTGAAATATCCAAAAAGGTAACTATTCTACCGATGACAAGTATGTACAACAAATAAGGATATATACATGTGCCACTAATATTAACAGGAGAGGGTTGTTGTTCATGGCATCCAACATGATTTGTACTATTAAGGTGCATAAAGGTTACATATGTGAATAGTTAACATCTGATTAACTGAAAAGGAAGACTGATCAAAACAAACACTAACTCGTCAGTAACAAGGGACTTCAATGACTTTTGCTGCCATAGTAGGGGAGGGGGAGAGAGAGACGGTGGTTGGGTGTTTTGTAGGTTAGTGTGGGCGTAAAAATGATCAAACCGGTTAGATATTAAACCAAACACTAGACCAGACTGTACCAAGTCTTGAGTGTTGTACTCATTTGGGCAGATGTTCCTAAGTGGAATGTAATAAAACCGCCAGGGCCAACTGATAAGTGTGGTCACTCCAGTCCAGTTGGTAGCAGGGATGTAAGCTCAAAGTTTTAATTTTAGTTTTTTGCCAATAAACCGTAATAAAGATGTGAAGTGTCTTGTGACTTTTCCCCTTAGTGTTTACATGATCCCTTGTCTGTTTTTCGGCTCACCTCTTTTGTCTAGTTGAAGTTCCTGGACATATTGGTGCAGTTTTAATTTTCTCTTAGACCAAGATTGTTGTAACACTTACCTTCTTTGTCTGGACTTTAAGACATTCCAACTTGATTTGAACCAAATTTGTAAGATGAAACCTCAACCGGCTCATGTTGTGGACTGAATGGCCGGTCAGTCTCACAAAAAGATATGGGCTTGGTCTGGATCCAGCTGATCCACAGTTCAATTCATGTACAGTGCATAAATGTTTTTGGGTTGGGTTTTTGTAATAGTTTTTGAGCTTTTGGACTAATTGCAGGAAATTGCACAAAGCCATTATTTTGGAAAAAAAATAAATAAATTGAAGATGGAAGAAGGTGAATATCTGGCAAATTAACAACATGTTCATACCAGATACATGTTCACTTATATAAGAAGCAGCAGAATGTATTTGTCCACTATGAGAATTGGAGAATTATTTGGATCAGATGTATACAATGAAAAACAAAAACTTGAACCTTCGTTTGTAATTTCAGCATTGAGCACCTCCTCCTTGTCCCCTCATCTTCAGAGACACAGAAACGTAGGAGTAAAGGCTCAATACCCCATCCAGGAAATGAAATGTGAAGTCCTTCATGTTGCCAACATTAAGTTGCACATGGTTTATTAGGCACCAACAGCTCCATTAGAGTTCCACCAGTCTGTTTAGGAACAAATGTAATACTTTGGTTTTCGTTTTGTTACAGCTTACACTAGACAGCAAAAAACTTCACCTGATCCACCTGTTCATCTTGATTATATCAAGCATTTTGATTCCAAATCTGAACTCGAGGGGTTAACTAATTTTGAGGGACACTGTACAACCCATCCATTCATATGCCTTTAGCATGTCCTCAACTATTTGATAATAAGTTTAGACTCTGTTGTTGTCCAGAAAATATTGATAACAATGAGTTCTCCAATCTGGTGTCTAATAATTACATATTTCAGCTTTGTGTCACTTTGGTCTGTACAAAATTGTCTTTCTAGTATTGAAAGCCATCTGATTCTTTTGATCTCTGAGCTGATGATTATAACAATTTATAAAATCAGGTTTAAATCCTTACATGGACAGGTCTGGTAAAACTGGACATTGACCTAACTCTAGTTTAATGTATTAGTGGAGTTGCAGATTGCTCCCCACTAAATTGAAACTTCTTGCAATGAATATTTAAAGTTTGCATTTTGAAATTCAAGTCCAAATAAAATGAGGAAATCATCAATTCTGAGGAGACTCCTTATAGAACGATTGTATCGTGATATATACTGGTACCGTGATATGACATTTTTTATTGTGAGAGATGATTGTGACCATCCCCCTGTATGAAATCAAATGAATCCGAACCGCGCACCTTTTTCACCGTGCCTGTGTCACCTGTGTCTAAAGAAGTTTAGATTACTCTTCAGTAATATCACCTGCCATTTAACTCCCATTATGATCTTTTAACTTTGTGTGTTGATAGAATGTCATCAGAGGATAAGACTGTGGAACCCTCTGACCAGGGACCCTCACCGCCCTCCAGCAGTGTAGGGACCTCATCCACAGGAAGCCCTGCTCTCGCAGACAAGCGACCTCGTGGCAGGCCACGCAAGGATGCCGCTGCCATCCTACCCCAGGCACCACCATCATCCACATCTAAGAACAGAAAGAAGTATGTTTGCTGCTCAGACGTTCTTAGAAATTGCTTTGCATTTTTATGCTGCAGGCAATGTTCTCATTCCTTGCACTGGACTCATTAGGGTTGTTTTGATAAAATAATTCTTTGTTCATACATTTAGCTTCATGATTTTGATATTGGTGCCATGAAAAGTCCACCTGAAACAATACATTTTAAATAACCATTGTTGAAACAAGCCCAAACCTGTTGATTTACCACCGTTATAGCTGGCTGTTAACAGTTATGACAGTTGGTACAAGTTCACACATGTTACTTTGGTCATTTATCCATTTTTAAGCAGATTTTTGTTATGTCCAAATTGTCATCATGATTAGAAGAGCTTATTCCTTGCAAGTTTTTTTTTATTTTTTTTTTTTTTTACAGTTCAACAGCTTCATTACTAGCACAGATTTCTTTAATCTTCCATTGTACAAGATGCCTAGCTTTTTGTTGACTTCCATAGCAACATACATTATAATACAGCTTAGAGCTACACTGTAATATAATGCCTGCAAGGTTCTTAACTCTCTCCTTACTCTGTCCTCTCAATCAATCTTAATACCCCGCTCCCAATGGATCGTTTAATCTCCAAGCATCCAGACGATGTGTTAATGCCACAGTGAAAGGATGACCTGAGACACAGTTGAATTGCTTCAAGTTGATGTGGCCTATTGGTATAGAATGAATAGTTAGCAGAATTGTACTTATTTTTGAGCTACCTTTGCTGTTGAGATGGTTAATGTCATGGCCAAAATAAAATAATTAAAAAATAAAAAAAAAATCTTCTTTCTAAAAACTCTTTTTAGAAGGGGTTTAGTAGTAATGCTAAAAAAAATTACTGGTAAAATGAAAAATGCAATCTTTGCCACTGACAAAAAAAAAAAGATAACAGAAAACTGCCTACAGAATTATTGACTTTGACATCTGCTAACAGCACATTTTGTATGAAAGCTTTTCTATCAACAAAATGAATAAGAGCTGTATCTGTGTGTTTTTCAGTCTAAATAATATGTGGAACCATTCTAATTCTATCTGCTCAAGAGGTACTATCAACCCTTAGCATTTATATTCATAAACTGACAACAAATAATGTTTGGAAAAAAATATAATAGCAGCATTTTGCATTATTTTCTAGGTGGGTTTTGCTCAAAGATCGGATCAGTATTTCTGTTTAGATAAAACATACATTGCAGTGCCTAATGATTGCGTAAAGAACCCTTGGGATGTGTCTAGACATGACTCCAACCCAGTTCAACGTTTGTGATGATTTGACATGCAACGATTTCATAGCGTTTAAAAACACCTATTTAATGATTTTTAAATTCTCATTGTGCATGTTTAGTTTCCCAGTAGTCAACACTGTTGAAAAGTCGGCAGGGGTTAGAGGTTGGGATGTAAATAATAGATGAGATGAATAATACCCATTTTTGGTCAGTAATGACATCACAGTTTCTCATACAGTGTCAGATTTAATTGAATGACACCTACTGTTTCAAACTTTGAGGGAGAACGGCAGCTTGTATATGCTTTAATATCTAAATCCACTATTGGTTCAACTGACCTCTAATAATGGTTTTCCTGGTTCCTCTGACTCAAAACATATCCCTGCAACCGAAGTACACCAGCTATAATAGATGTTAGTGACACACTTTGCCCAGGCAGGCTCACTGTGTGTGTAACAATATCTGTTCTATACTCATCTCCTCTGTTTGTGTCAAATGACTTCCTTTTCTTGTAGATGCAAGTGGAGTATGAAAGTTATACATACCGATATAAAGTGTTAAAAATTGATTTGTTTTCTGACAAAGGAGGATGTGTCAGAAATTGCTCTTCTAGACCTGGTTGTTGGAATTTACTAGATTTGCCCACGCTCCATCTGCTAGCCAGTCCATTTCAGAACGGGAAGTCTGTGTCAGGTTTTCCAGGCAACCCTCTCTGAGCTGGGACTACTTACCACAGCATTATTTTCACCTTTTCTTTTTTTCCTCTCTCTCTCTCTCCCTCTCCCTCTCTCTCCCTCTCCCTCTCTCCCTGTGGTGGAACTGTGGGGGGGATAAGTTGTCCAGGGTATGGGGCTGAATGTTAGTCTTGAGGGTTTGTCGGTGAAATAACTAGCTGCCTCAGCGCTGAAATCTGATGCCTTTAGTTCTGTGTAATTACAGTTAAGGGCTGTGTAGCAGTTCACATAAAAAAATAATAAAACGTTGCCAGCTACTTTGCATGTATACATAATGTTGTGGTCATGGATGATACCTCTCCTTTCTGCATGTTGTCTCTGGAAATCAAGATGAGCTCAGTGTTATTACACATAGAAAATGATAATGTTTGCAATGACTGTGTCAGGTGAACATTGTGCAGCAGAAGGTATAGCCTAGTATGCTGCATCTTTAAGCCAAGCAGAAGCTTTTAAGGAGAAATGGGTTGTTGTGCTGCAGTTGCTGTATGGCCTCCGGTGCACTTTGGGTAATATTTCATCACTTTTTATGTAAACAAAACACCAATTAAGTTTATGTTGGTTTATATTTTTGAATATGACTTTCATTTGCCTTTTAACAAAAATAGATTTGTGTGCTGTACATTCATACTGTACCAATCTCTTCAGAAACGGGAAAGTTGTTGTTTGCTCAGCAGTTACTGAATGTAACTTTAGTTTTTTCACTGAAAATTTGCCTGTCTCCATCTTATTACAATATGCATTTGGCTTAAGACTTCAGTTGATTGGTTTAGTTTTGCAGGAGGTCTCCTCTGTCACTCCTGGGTTTAAGATTTTTTTCTTATCTTGACATGGAAGTCATTTGGAGGGAGGGGTTGATTTGGCTTTCAGCCAGTTGTGATTTTTCTCTCCAGTGGCATCGAAAATTACCCCCACCCCCCACGCCATCCGTCTCCTCTCTCAATTCCAACCCCCTGTATCCTCCTGAGTACCCCTGAGACATGCTGCTCTCATTTGGGCTGAGTTCACAATCCCCATTTACCATGCTAACAATTGATGTTGCTATTTAATTTGTATCCATGACAATTATCCCAGCCAAACACAGATCCTACATTAGGTTAACAGATCTCCCATCGGAGGTTGCTGATGCAAACAGATCTCTCCATATTCTATGTGAAGAGGTGTTTGTGCCAGATTATGTGTATCTGTATGAGTTGGCAGATAGATATATAGTTGGGAATGAAGACATAGTTGTATGATGTGCTGACAGAGTACAGCAAGCGTAACGTAGGTGTGTTGCACTGGTAAGACATACGGTATTTTTTGGCCACTTGAGGACACTGATTAAATAAAATCAGGTTGAGGGATGATGAAGATTGGGAGAAGATAATACCAAGAACATATTTCCCATGAAAATTGAGAAGCAAAATCATGACGAGGAGTAACATGATATATTTGGGTTGCATAACAGCCAGCAGACATAGGATAATGTTTTTTTTTTTTCCTCATGGATCTTCAAACTCCCTTTTCGATGGTTTAAAAACACTGCCGTGGATGCTGCATATTAAGCCTAAACATAGTCTACTATAAAATTATTAAATTCATTATTTTTGATTACCGAATATCTCTGTACTTACATTTCCCTTTAAAAGTCCGTTTGATTTTCAGGCTTGTTTTAGAACCGTACTCGCGTGTCTGTACACATCCTGTGTTATAGGCCACGGTAGTTGCTCATTCTGACTCTTGTAATGTGATTCTAATTTAAGAGATGATGGACAAAAGCCACAGCTCTAGTTTGATGTAATGTTTTCTTGAATTCAGCTGGAACCAATATTAGCAAACTATATTGAGTGTTTTCCAAAGTGTGCTTCCACCAGAATCTCCTCTTTTATAGTAGTACGTCTTAGCCACACCTCAACAAAATATCAAGAAGGGGTAACTCGGTATACCCACAAGGCTGTCGTGACACCAACATACCTCTGTTTTTAAGTCGGCTTGGTTAAGAAATTTACTTTTAAGCTCCAATGATTTCTCTCTATCCTATCAAATCCAAAAGCATTCCTGCATTTCCACATTAGCCTTGTTTACAGAGAGTAGTGGTATATGCAGTGGAGTAGAATGACTGGCTTTCACAGATTCAAAAGCCTATGACTAGGGCTGCATGATACTGCGAGATATATATGTGTGTGTATATATATATATATATATATAAATGCTGCAATACATATAGTGCGATATGAAAAACTACTCAGGAGGATATAATGGCTGTGTGGTGCTGAAATTCATTGTTACCTCTCATTGTGGCAACAATTGCAAGACACTGTTGACACAGAACACATGTTTCAGTATCATCCTTGTAGCTGAAATAATTCCAGATAACTGACATTGCTTTTCTTTTTGGCAACAAGTCTTCATTTACGGAGATTTTTCTCTGGTTCGTTGCTCATTTTTCAATGTTGTTACCAGCGACTCGCCTCAAACTGATTTGAACGTTTGTGATTGGTGGATCACTGTGCGCAGTGTGTGCCAGGTACCCTTGAAATTAGATGAGAACACATTGAGTTCATTTGCCTCCTACATTGCAGGACCTGTGATATGACTGTTGCGCACACATACATTGCGATAACTATGCTCAAAAGATATATTGTGCAGCTCTACCTATGACAATTTTTTTCATTTAGGCATTTAAAAAAGATATGGTCCTTTGGTTTATTGGCAAAAAATTATTTTATATTACTCAGCAGAAACTTATCTACATCACCAGTTTTTGTTGAATCGTTTCAGAATGTTCTGAAAACATAACCACCGAAGGTTATTGTGATAAGTATTATGATTAATTGTAATAAAAGTGGTAAGTATGTAAGTTATATGAAATGCAATGCTTCTGGCACTGAACTCTGGAATATATTTATTTTTCAGTTCACTTTCGGTTGTGTTATCCTTGCTTACACCTTATACTGTAGCTGTGACCAATGTGCTTCATACCCATGGATGTATTCAGAGAACTGGATCTGCTGGTCAAAACTGTTACCCCAGTGGGGACATGCGGTACTGGAGGGAAAAAAGGCCCAAAATAAACATTTTCCCCTTAGACCACAAGTATAAGAGATGTCTGTCAGGTTGGTGCAGGACTCCCACAATGACAAAAAATATTGAATATTTCTCTGTTATCAGTTTTTATAACATGGAGCATTTTATATGTTCAAAATCTAGTCTGCATTCACTGTGGTCCTAGTCTACATATGCATTGGACTGTATAATGTGGAAGTGACATGAAAGCCAGAAACTTTTTTGGCTGAGGTGCCAATGAACAGCTTTCCATCACAAAGAATGGGCACCATTCAACAGTATGAAATCCAGTCCTAATAATACTTCCAGGCTTAATTACAAAATGTCTCTAGACAGTCAAATTTTGTAAACAAACCATTTTAATATCTAGCATTGCAGATTTATTCTTTTTAGGTTTTTGTTACTTAGGTTTTTGTTACTTTGACTTAGATGCTCAGTTCAACAGATGACCCAGTCATACAGGGTTACACATCAGGTGATCAATTGGTTATTGACTTTTTGCTGCTCAACGCTATCATTATTGTATTAGTTGGCAGCTGTCTTTTTGTTTTGGTGAAACAATTTGTTAACCTTGTTATTTTGGTCTACTCAGGAGTTATCATTAAAAGCACTATTGATCTCAGCAAGAAATTGGACTATTCTGATTGACTGTGGCCATTTTTGATTAATTGGTTTCAGCAAAACCAATCCAAATACTCTGTTTACTTTATATCGTCTAAAGCTTAATTTAATTAAGTGAATTATTCTGTTTGGATGTGATATTTGCCACAACCCAGGATGATTACATAAACACCCTCATGTATGTGACCAGACATGACTCCAAATTCAGTATTAGGCATTTGTTTGTGATGAATTAGCTTGCAGAATTCTTATTACAATCTAGATGAACATGCACAATCTGAGTTTAGATTTTTTTTTCTGATGAATCAAAGTCACTCAAGATTTTAAAATAAAAGTCTTTGTGACATGTGGAGTTGAAGGTAAATCCCTGCATCTCAGTTCTGACTGGGCATACCCACTGTGCTGTACTATTCATATGCGTTCACCACCATCCTTTAACTACACTGACTACCAGACTGTACAGTGCACCCACCCCACCACCACCCTTCGTGTTGCCCAGCGGCTTGAGTGCCTCCATTAAAAATCAGTGACAGCTGTGACTATATTTAACTAATTCATGACTGTAGCCCCCTCTCTCTGGAGGCAGGCCCAGCCACTTTTTCTTGACTTGTCCTTTTTCACTGTCTCTCTTGTTTGTTTGTGTCTCTTCCTCACCCTAGGGGTCGCACCAGAGGGAGGGTTGTTGTGGATGAAGAGGACAGCATGGATGGGACTGAGATAACAGAGTCCATAGGCCCTCAGGACACAGGTGAGAGTGTGAAATCCCTTTTTGATCCATAATGTACAAGTTGGTTGTGTTGATATGTGATGTAAGACTGTAAAACCACCACAACGAGGCAACCTCATGCAGAGAGTTCTTTGGAGAATAATTCACATCGAGGTGGAGGAGACTCCTTCTCCTGGAGAAGGATGGATGAGAGCTTTTTCTTGGCACCCCATGCTTCTACTTGAGGGCTATAATTGAAAGGGTTTAGCTTGAGCTGTGAAGCTGCACTGGGTGTTTTTTTTTTTTTTTTTTTTTTTTTTCCTCCTCCCCTTACTGCTTCCATCTCTCCTCCTGCTTCGAGATTGGCATTGAGGTGCAGTGGGAAAGAGCCCAAGGCTAATGCCCTCTAAAAGCTTTTTAAAATCCCATCAGTCTCTCCAGACCCATTTATGTGCTTTTTTATGTGTGTACATCACATCACGTGACATGCCTCCCATTCTCATACATCTCAGTGCTACCCTGTTGCTGCGGAATAGATATTGGGGAATAGCATTCTGCCACTGGCTAATTATTGAAGGTTGTATTAACTATAGATTCTCATACAATTTTTTAAATTTAAAATATTAAAGCTCCCTGCCTTCTTTATTAAAATATAACATTGTATAAATGGCTCTTTTTTTAAATTAACAAAGCATTCAGTCCAGTTTTTCCATTCACTCCTCTCCCTGTCCATTAAAACCATGATACCTCACTCAGTGGCTCTTTCTGCCTCTAGGCTTTTGGCAAATGTGAATCTTTGATTCACTATAGTCTTGTTGGCTGCAGATGTCAAGCAGAGTCTCTCTGTGTTTTGAAAATGTTAATCAATTTGTATTAAATTGCCCAGTGTTAATCTGATGTATAATTCTGGGATTGTGCCACACAGGGCGTTTGTTTTTTTCAGTGAACACATCTATCATCATATATCTTCATGAAAAACATGTTTACAATTGAAATGGTGAGCATAGTGTCATATTAAGTAGATATTAATGCTAAATGGGATGTAACTCATTTGAGGTTATTGTACACCTCACTTTTTATCTCAACAATGTAGGCAGTCTTATGACACATTTGGAGGAGTTAATAAGCTTGAATTTGTCCTTGTGTAATTCCACTGTATGACACTGAACCAATGCGGTATTAGCCTAATTACCGCTCAATGAAATGTTAATAAAATTTTGTATAGCCCAAAGTCTCACTCGTATGTACGTTTGGGAATTATTTTATATGAATAGTCCTGTGAATTGAGGATTCAATTTTTTTGTAATTTAGATCAAAAGTACTCAGGATGGTGACAAGTTTAGTTGTATTCCTGGTAAAAATAATCATTAATATTAAACTCCCCTTCTTCAGGCATAAGCTTGGCAGCTGTGGAACCAGTTTTTTTTCCCCCTTCCATTATTGTTATTGCTATTCTGTACAAGACCTTTATGCTCCCGGTGGGTTTACTGTAATCAGTACTTGAGCATATGGTCCCCATATTTTACCATTCTCATCTCACTAATAAAGGCTGTGGTTTTGACCTGGGGAAACTGACTAGAATGCAATCAACCTGCTTTGTGACAGCTTGTATCTGCCAGAATCTGCCTGCTGATTTTACTGTTATAATTGGTGATAAATTGAGAAGGCCCCATTGTATGAACTAGATGCAGGACCTTCAAAATATAATGAAGCTATTGTTTATATATATTTGTTGTTGCCATCAGAAACGCAAGTCCAGCCAGTGGAGGCCGTGGAAGTGGTTACCACTGAGGTGCCAGAGGAGGACAAGTCCTTTTCCCCTCTGGCCCAGAGCTCTCCAGCTGAGAATTCAGCAGGACCGTCTGTCCCAGCAAGCAGAGAGGTTAAAAGGTTAGAACATCTTTTGAATTTTTTGTGTCTTATAGTGTTATAGAGACTGTTTGTGTGAATTTTTATATGTGTAAGGAATAAAATGTGCACATAGATGGATGGATTGAAGTGAAATCATGAGCTAGTTGAAGCAATACGCTTCCCAGGTGCCACTCTGTTAAAGGTTGTAATCAATCTCCTGGTCTGTCTGTGCTATCGATGCTAGTGATGGAAGGCAGACCAGCAGTATCTCCTGGGATCTTATTAACAAGGCCATTTCATCCATTTTAAAATCTGTTAAATATCTGCTGTTTTCATCGTTTTAAGTTTCTACCTACTTTATTCTGTTTTTATTTTTCCAACTACTATTTCTTACAGTTTTATAACATATTCCTCTAATATGTATGAAATTAAAAATTTTTTCAAACATATATTAATAATTATGGGCCAGATTTATAAATGTGAGTTCCAAGGGGGGGTGTGTGTGTGTGTGTGTGTGTGTGTGTGTGTGTGTGCGCGCTTGACAAAATTATGCATCATGCGTTTTCATGTATGGTGCTGTGCAGACACTTTGCAAGTAAGAAAGGGGAGGCCTTAATTCATGGTGACATTCATGGCACTGTATTAACTCACAGTAGGTATATATAATTAAACACCCTCTCCCACCCATTTTCTTCGTTTCAGTGATCGTCTTTGTGCCTTCTGTTACTGTGGTGGCCGTAGCCTGCTGGGTCAGGGGGATCTGCAACTGTTCAGCATCACATCTCTGCTTGACTCGCTCCTCAGCCACAAAGGTGGAGGTGACTCGACAAGTGATACCAGTGATGGTGATAAAACCACTCAGCCAAAAATGGCCGAAGAGACCACCTCAGGACAGAGGGAAAAGAAGATGTAAGTAGCCAGCACGGTCAAAAATTATTAAATTATTTGCGATATCCTCTGTGGTATCTTAATGTGCTTACAGGTTCACTTGATATTTTAACATTCTTTTAAACAAAGGATCAATTATCTGATTGCTTTTGCCAGCCTAATGTATATCAGTATTTCAGTTTAGGGTATAGACCAGACTGTCCAGTGTGTGAACACAAACATGTGTTCACTTTGCCAACAAAGACCCTCCTTGGACTCTTTTGGACAGGTGCCCATTTCATTTTGGTCCTTTGGAACCAATTGGGCATGTCTCGGATTCCCAGTGACGTAATGGGCAGTGAGAGCTGTATGAGTCTGGCTGTGGTCCAAGCCAACCAGTGGCTGTTGTTGTAATGCTGTGTGATTGGTCTTTGGAGCCAGCCCCCTATTTCACCAAACACAGACGGAGAGGGAGCACTGAGTAGGAGGAGAAATTATATATTGATTTGCCAGAGAGGTGCAGATTGGGGACAAATAGAAAGGCTGTAGAAATGTCAGGGGAGTGGAGAAGAACTTTTCATAATTGGTGAAATGAAACTTGGGCTTTAAACAATACTGTGTCAATACGATGTCATGTTCATGCCACCATCATGCTTCCAGAAACCTGTCTATTAGTTTTGGCTGTTGTTTTGTTTACTGAAACTTAGGTCCTTTTTAAATGCTAATGCTTCCTCTCTGCATTTTCTGCATGCAATGCAGCTCACCAGTTCAAGCCAGGAACTTGAAGAAACACATCCTTTTCAACAGATTGTACGAAACAGAACAGCCAGCCTCTTGTGCACACGCCAAACAAGATGGCCCTCTTCCTCCTCCTCGTCACCCTCCTCCCCCACAGCTTTTTATTTGCTCTCTAACATTTTTCCCCCGGCTCATTCTCTGTCTACATGCCTCTGCTCTTGTAAAAACTGCACATCATCCTCTACCTTTATGTCTCTGCTTTTGATTCAATTAACTCAGACTGGCCTACTCTTTGGGTAGCATATTTTAGCTGTCCTGTTGACTTTCTTTCATTGTTTATTCCCTTTTCTTTTCTTTTTTTTTTTTTGTTGTCTTTTTTTTTTTTTTATTCCAGTGGGTCTGAAAGCAGCGAGGCAGAACCAGACCCAGCCACTCGATTTTGGGATGAGCTTTCTCATGTCGGCCTTCCACAAGATCTCAACGTCCAGTCTCTCTTTGAGTCAGGTAAGGCTTTAGATGTTTCTGTTATTTAGCAAATACTGCCAGCACCGTGAAATAAAGTATTTAACGTATCTAAAAACTATTGCATGGTCTGCTTCAGATATTTGATTCATACGGGTTCTTTTTTTTTTTTACATTTACCGTACATCCTTTGTTGTGCAATTTCAGGGCAATGCTGGGCACATCAGAGTTGTGCCTTGTGGTCCGAAGGTGTTTGTGAGGGCGAGGGACAATCTCTGCTTAATGTGGACAGAGCCATTGACTCAGGGAGCACAAAGGTGAGTCAGGGGAGAACATCCATGGGCTAATAGGTGTTAACACCATCTTAATGTGTTGGGGCAGCAGGGAGGGGCCGCTTTGGTGAGGCACAGCAAAGCTGATGGATCAGACTGGCTGGTAAAGGTCGGACCGGCAGCGTGGATCTCTCAGCTGTGAAATGGAAAAGGTCACGCCACTCAACAGGGCTGAGCTCTCATGGCAGCTTAGTTCCTTGCGTTTGCAGTGGCACAGCTCTCTGATTTTGTTTACAGCCCACTGGTCTTGTTGCCCATCAGCAAACCTTCCACTTGATCTCCTGAGTAGTTATTAGCACACACTCATAGAATGGAGGAAAAATTGGGGGAGGATGAGGGCTATGCTGATTTGTTTTGTTGACTTGTGGACATTATATTAAATTTCAAGCAGTGGTCAAACTGTTAAAGATCTACAGTTAAATTCAGTATGATGGTCATATCTCCTCACCGACATTAGCTTTTGATATTGTTTGTGGGTATTTTCTTATGAGGAAATCACACAGTTTGAATATATGTAACATAATTTAAATAAAGCTTTACGTTTTATTTTCTGTAAATATTCTCATTGGTAACAAAACTTATGATTCTATCCTATTTCACAATGCTACCTGCTATTGTCTTTTAATAATGTTTTGAGTGAGACTCAGTGACACCTAAGCTTTAAACTTTAAGCGACATTATTGTGAACAACTGATATGGCGTAAGTTTAATCAGTCCTGAAGAGTTCATGGACATTATTTTCTACATAACATATTTTGTGATTTCTATTTTTTTTTCTTTTTTCCTGCAGCACTGTGCATACTGTAAGCGCCTTGGAGCATCCATTAAGTGCTGTGCTGAAGGATGTGCTCAGCTCTACCATTACCCTTGTGCAGGGGCGGCTGGGACATTTCAGGATATCAGGAGTCTCTCACTCCTTTGCCCAGAACACATTGATTTGGCCATTCAAAAATGTAAGTTGGACAACTTGAATAGACTGTATGTACATTTTAGATATGTTGATTTAATGTTTCTGTGAAAAAAATATTCTGTTTGATTGCATTTGTTCCAATTTTTTCTGATTAATTCTGTTTTTTTTCCTATCCATAGTTGTAGATGATGTAAATTGCGTGCTATGTGATAGCCCAGGGGAATTACAAGACCAGCTCTTTTGCACCAGTTGTGGTCTGCATTACCATGGGATGTGCCTGGATATGGTCGTGACCCCTCTAAGGAGGGCAGGGTGGCAATGCCCTGAGTGCAAAGTCTGCCAGACATGCAAGTGAGTAACCTTCCCACCCACCTAAATTATGTACTACATGTTTTTGTTTTCTCTAAGGATTTCTTTCACTTTTCCTCTTAGTATTTTTCACTATAGCTACCAGGCATGGTACTTGTTAGTTTGTTTACTTCTGTGCTGTGTGAGAAACTTAACTGCTATTATGTCTTGAAGCTCAGTCTTGTAACATCTGACCTTAATAGTACAGCAGCTCTGCTAAAAACCAAGTCTGTTTGCCTCCAGTGGATATTGTCCATTCAGCTTTCACTTTACATAGAAGTGCCCTTATTATGTTTGGATTGCACACTATTGGCATCGTTTAGAATTATCTGATTGCTCAGAATTGTTTAAGTTGATGCGCAAGTCCCCCTATCATTGTTTTCTCATAGTAGAGTTTCATTACTTTGCTTTCACATCAATCTATTTCTCCTATTACCAGTATCTTCATTTATAACTACTTAAATACAACCTCTGTTGGCCTTGATATTTTCAGTTTTTCTAAACCCCTCTTCAATGCTGCAATCCTTGCAATTAGAGATGCCCCAACCACCATTTGACACACACCTTTAAATTTGACACTATTTGAAGGAAGCTAGGATATTAGTATGGTAACACTATTTTGGCATTATATTTTTGTCTCAAATCCATGGCAACGTGATTTTGCGTCACTGCTCTGCTGCACAATAATCAAACACATCACTTGTTACAGCTCGTGTTTGCACCTCTCATGCTGTGGTTTTATCAACAATGGATAGTCATGCAGTAAGGGACTTCCATGTGCTCATACAGTGCTTGACAATTTGGGGATTACTCTGAGAAGTTAATTTATATTTTTTTAAATTTAATTTTGTGTGTCTTGCGAATGCCTTGGGGGGCCGGTTATATGGGGGTGTGCTCTGTGCCACACGAACCCCACAATGAATATGCGCAATGAAAGTGAAATGTAAAATGGCAGGGCAAGTCTATCATAACTTAAGAGTTGAACTTGGCCCCCACAGAATCGGGCATACTTGACTCCGTGGACGTCCGCACACATCAACCTGTTTTTGAATGTGAAACTGGTACGCTCCACTATGAAATCTCAAACATCTGTGGACAGCGCATGCGAAGTACGTGCTCCTCACAGTATGCCCAACTCTGTAGGAGCCTTGAAAGACTCCCGCTGTTGTACAGCTAATTTTTCTTTAACCTGTCTCCGGAAACTTTAATCTGAGGGGGCAATCCTCCACATACAGTTATACTCTTAGAATAACACATACCAACACCACGAACATATTCAATCAGCTAAAGAGACCCCATCCCAAATAGTACGTTCTGTATTTATTTACATTTTTTTTTTTTTACTTTTCATGTTTATTTAAAATTACCTCAAAAACCAAGTGCAGTTTAGTTTTTATGTTCAAGAGTGCACTTAATCGAAGTGTTGTTGTTTACATTTTGTGCTTGGCACATGTTGGCAAAATTGCACAAACTAAATTAAAAATGTTCTGTTAGGTTCTTTGGGCTAAATATTTTTTTTTTTCTTTTAGAGCTATGTTTTACATAGGGAAATTGGTTGCACTGTTCAGAAACTTGCAAATTAGTCTTAAAGATCAGTGTAAAGAATCGTGATAAAATCGAGGTTGTGATTTTATTAAATTTTTTCAAAAAATCATGATTATGATGTTTTTGCCATATCACCCACCCCTATACATATAGCAGACTCATAACTGGTACCTAAAGTCTATTGAATAAGCTTTGGTTTTTACCCCTCGGCCAACTTCTGAAGGGGTATTGCAATGGTTTTGTCATCTGTCTCTGTCCATTCAATGACGTAATCACATTATCTGAAGAATGCATTGAGATATCTGTACCAAATTTATCCTGTGGATGCATCTTGGCCTGGAGCAGAGGCTTGTTGAAAATAGATCACCTTGACCTACTTTTTCAAGGTCAAATGGAGACATGACCACCAAATTTATACTGTGTATATGTCTTAGCATGGCTTGGTTTGTTGGGGTGATATGTTTGCTTGAAGCAGCCTTGTGCAGTTATAATGTCTTTCAAATATAATTATGTATGTATTACGTTTTACTCAAAGACAAGCTAAATTATAGGGAAGTAATTGTCAACAGAATCTTACACTATATTTGGCCGAGGGGTATTAGAAATGTGCAGCACGTTGTCTTTTTTTTTTTTTTTTTTTTTTACTTTTGAGCAGTGATGGATTATGGAAAACTACCTGTTATTGTTACAAAAATGTAGAAAGGATAAATCAGTGTTTTGTCAGTTACAATATCAATTTACTTGCATGATCCCACTGAGAAATAATGGTAACGTGATTGGCTGCAGTTCTCTAAATCAGAGAAAATGAAGAATTTACATGGGTGATGATTGACATACATGTGGATGTGGATGGTGTCAGAGCTGATCCATGCATCAGTAATTGCCAACTATTAAAATAGCTCTACAAAGACCGTATAAAAGCATATATGGAAAAGAAAAACATTCAGGAACTGTCAGTGCAGTTTGACACAATCTTTTTCTTGGTTTCCAGGAACCCAGGAGAGGACACTAAAATGCTGGTTTGTGACATGTGTGACAAAGGCTACCACACCTTCTGTCTGCAACCTGCCATGGACTCTCTTCCCACCAACGGATGGAGGTGTAAGGTAAGACTGTATAAAACGGGCCAACCTAACTTTTTATCAGGCATAATTGTCCTACAGTGCTCTGTAAAATTCCCATTTTTTTGTAAAATACTCTAGTGTTGCAATGAAATGGCAAAAACATGCATTTTTTTGCTCTGGCAGAGTAAGGAGAGATGTCTACAATCCAGAAAATTACTTTTTTGGTGGTTGATGTATGCGTTTCCTGTGGTTAAGGGGTGATTCATATGGATTATCGTTTTAGTTGACGTTTTAGTTCACCCACAGGGCTTGAAAATAACTGTGGACATTAAATGTGTATATTAACCACACACATCCCTCAGTGCAGCCACCTCCAGCCACTTAAATGATAAGGTTGTCACTCAGGTGGCTGCACAGCATCCAGTTTTCTATAGCCCTTGGTAGAGGCCTCAGCAGTTTAGGCAGCATTTGACCAAAGGTCTTCACACTGGACTTACTCAATCTGGTGCAGCATAGGAGAAATGCAACCTACGCACATGCTTGGCACCCCCCTCTCCCGAGACCCCACCCTCACCCCTGTCTTCCACTTTGTAGTCTTGTTCTAATGTAACTATCTTGCTGAACTAGACATCAGTGTGAAATGAGTCACGCGTTCCAGTTTCAATGCTCCCTCATATTTCTCTTGATCTTGCTTACCATGTACAGTGTGAAAGTTTGGTTATGACAAAAAGCTTCCTAAACCTGAGAGGCTCACTACTTTCTCAAACTGCATATCCCAATTAATTTGAAAAAATAAGCACTGGAACACTTTTCATAGCCAACCTTTATGGCAGTATTTGAAACAAGGAAGATGATGATCATAGCCATCTGTTATCATTAATTACAAGGGGAACCATTACATATTTTTCCTTCAAGCTTGCTAAAATCTATCAGTCATGTCTTGCAGTGGTGGATGACCAACTAGCATTTTTTTTTCCTTTTACAGGTGGACACAAATCAGACTTATCACATTATAAAAAACCCCATCAGCTGTTCTTCACTTAGTGAATGTTTTGTTACTTAGAAGTCTTTTGTTCCTCCGTAGAACTGCAGAGTGTGCATCCAGTGTGGGACACGAACCAGTGGGCAGTGGCACCACACTAGCCTGCTGTGTGAAAACTGCGTCCAAAACCAGGATCCAGCTCTGTGCTGTCCTATGTGTGCCTGCATTCTGGACCCTGAGCGTCACAAAGACCTACTCCTCTGCCAGACTTGTAAAAGGTAAAAACAAAAAAACCCTGTTGAGTTACTACTTGAAATACAGTGCTACCTATGGTCTTACCTTGTCTTTTTAATTTTCATGGAAAATCTTTGTAAGAAACACTGTTATTAATTAGTCACATTTTCAGATTGCATAAGGATCCCTGAGCAATCTCCCAAATTCCTTTGCACTCCTTTCAGATGGCTACACCTGGAGTGTGAGCGTCAGAACTCAGGCCAAGCAGAAATCCACCCCAGAGAGGACTATGTTTGTTCCAACTGCAGGTCTCCTGCTGCAGAGCAGGCGCTACAGGGAGAGGATATGGACATCGGCCCAGAGCTCAGCCCTCAGCCAGCCTCGATGCACACAGACTCTGAGACTGGCCTACAGCTGGCTCAAAAGCACACGGACCTAGAACCTGGCACTCAGCTGCCTCCTGAAATGCACAATGACCCCAAACCGGAATTACTTGCTGTTTCATTGCGCTCAGATTCAGAGCCTGTTCAGGCTACCGTCCAGGAAGAGAAGCTGGCCACGTCATCCCAGCCTGGTGGGTCTTTGCTCCAAAAAGTCTATTTTTTTTTTTAAATTTCTTATATGAAATGATGGTTTACTCCAGCCTCATCTTTTTTTTCATAAGGAAACATTTATATTTTGCAAGGACAAGCTGACAATTTAAACTCTTTTGATCATAGAAAATCATACATGCAAACACATGATGAAAAATGAAAGAGTCTTGGTAGTTGAAGGTTCATTCACTCTGTCTGTTGCCATGGTGAAGGTGCTCAAAATTTTGGCCATTCAATGCAAAGTTGGGTGTTAGTGTGTGCACTGATGAAGTTCTGAACATTACAGTTGCAGAAGATAAAAGAATCGAAGAGAGTGTTGTTTTGGGCTATGGACAGAGAATAGTGTCCTCTTTGATTTGGAGGTTTTTCCGAGGACTCCACTATAACCAGATGGTATCTTACTAGTCACAGATTAAAGCAGCTTCTTTGTCTTTGTAATTCTGTTTTCAGAAGGTACTTTGTTTCTCCCTTCTGTCCCCTGAGAAGTTGGGTGCTGTACATCTATGTGAATGAAAGACTGATCATCAGTAGTTCTCAACATAGCAAACACATCCGTTGTCTTGCATCATATTTTTGTCAACTTCAGACTGGATTTTTTTTTTGTAAATTCACGCTAGCAAAAGATCAGTAAATCACCCACAATGTGTCTACAAAGTCTGAAGTTTGTTTTTACAATATTTCAAAATTTTGCAGTTGATCAATATATGTCGTATCAAGTGCAAATCAAAAACCATAGCGCTATGTCATCATTTTCAACAGGACGCAGGCTTTTGAGTTTTGGTGTATGGACTTGAAACTCCTTGTTCTTAGATGGAGAAGTGGGTTTAAAAAGTGGTTGTAATTTCGGCTTCTGTATGTCTTATTTTGAACAACACTTTCCTATCACCCACCACAGTGCTTCCATGGTTCACTGCCATTCTAGCTTTGCTCTCATTGTGAATTACTATGTGATTTTGGTGTCTGTTTGACTGTCATAGCTGCATCTCAACCCTGGTCCTTCTGATTTCTACCAGCAGTGAAGTACAGTGTCGGGGAGGTAAACGGAGTTGGGGAGGCCAACGGTTGTTATGCTGCCCACTCTGTCTAGACGGCAGACTCTAGTGGAAAGAGAGTAGTGTGATGTTGATTGCACTGGATCCTCTACCTTCGAACATGTCTTCGAGCTATACAGGCTCATTCATGACCACTCATAGAGCTGACTTGTTCTGTTCACCATTTTCACCTCCTCGTTGTGATGTTTTATTTTTTCCCCTGTAACCTCTGGTTGTGAATTGCACTCTCAGTGAATAAGTTAGCTGCCCCCTCATTGTGGTGTTAAAATATGCTGAATGTATATTTATATTTAATCAGAGTTCCCTTCAGATAAAATATTGTCAGACATTTTGTACTTTGTGAATACTGAGTTACATTTGTGTAATTATGTGCTGCAAAAAAATATAGATGGTGCTTTTAGTTTAGCTTTATTGTGTGAGATCATGCTAACATTTCCAATGTAATCAAACACCTTAACTATGAATGACAGCTACTCTGAATTTTACTGCTGATAGACGTGATCTTAGGTTTTTTCTGCATTAGTGAAAGCTGTGTATCTTACCAATCAACTCACTAAATGTAGGATATATAGGAAGCATAGTTTTAATATGAATGAGAATGTGTGTTCAGCTTGGTCAATAGTTGAAGGCTGGAGATGGTTTGAGGCCCATCTCCTAATTGACTTTCTGGCATCGGCACCGGATGAGCACCTGCAAGCTGCGCAGTCATGAGCCCAGAGAACACAGACCCTGGGATGTTGGTTGTCATGGTTACTCCCTTCCCTGGCAGAGATGCTTAGCAGGTGCATGTGTGTGTCAGGATCAGTGTGACATGGGAACTTGTGGATGGAAATGGTGGGTGCCTCGTTAAGACTGGGCTATCTGTACTGTCAGAGGCTGTCTGGCAGAATATTGGCTTGGTGTGTGGATGCCTGATAGCCAGGAATGACTAGTTCTATTCATAGCAGACTAGTAAAATACACTGACGGCTTTGATAAAAAACCAAATGAAGAGAGAGTACCGGAGACAATATGAAACGTAAAGAGAGGATGGGAACCACTGGATTAATTAAGGCTTGCTTTGTTATTTATGATTATGACTTTTTGTGTTAAAGCTGCACTCTCATTTTCCAATATTTTGTACAATGTTTTTAATTCTCTTGCCACCGTCTGTGTTTACAGTCCACCAGATTCTCCAAGTCTCAATGTACAAATCAATATATTTGTATGTACTATTTAACAATGGATTGTCTCTCTTTTTAGAAGTCTCTGTGGAAGCAGATGTTGTCGGGAAGCAGGTTACTGAACTGTCTGTCAACAAAATCCTAGCAGAATTTAAACAAGGTACGTAATACAAAGTCGTATACTATTAACTCACATTGTCTAGTGTATTTATCTAGGTATACTTTGGCTTATAGGGAGTATTACACTTGGAAATGTGACATGAAGTGTCCTAAGGCATGGTGTTGGGATTATTTTCCATGAACAGGAGCAGAGTGGATAGTACAGTCGGATCTATTATTACTAGTCCCAATTCCAGTAAATATTTTAGCTACACAAATAACTAATAATAATTTACTTTTACATTGTTGTAGTGATCTCAAATGTGTTTTAAAAATTATATGAATTTGTTATCAATATTGGATGCACCTCATATTTTAAGCAGCATCACACTTGGCACAGTCGCCTTGAAGATTCTAAACATTCTTAGTTTTTTTATTTTCACACTGTGTATTTGATTCCTTTGTTGGTGTCACAAGAGTGTTCAATACAATTTTTGGGCAAAGATTTTGCAACACAATGCATGATGGAGCTGAAAAAAATCTACTGCAATCAAATGACAGTTCTAATCATTTGCCTCCTAGCTATACTTTGTGAGTGGTGAAGACTGGATGTGCCATGTTGTATCATTTTAGAACAGTGCCTCATGGCTGGCTTGGAAAAAAAAAACTAAGAAATTTCTTAATGAGGCTACAGGTTGTCTGTTAAAGGCCATCGTTTGGTCATTGCTAGAATAGCACATGCCACCTTGCATCAACTTGATGAAAGTACATCAAATAGCAACAGTAGTGTCGATAAGCTGATGATAGCAATTTTATGTCACTTTCTACAGTACAATCAAAGAAATAATTACTCCACTGCACACTGCATTTAACAAAAACACCACCTGCAGGCTAATTGAGGGAAATTGTTCCCATGTCCTTTTGCAGGGTACTGCTACTGTTTTTTCTAATACGTTGTATTTGATTTTAATATCTTAAAACTGTGTAACAACTATTATTAGATCTATTTATTCATACATTAGTCATGCTCTTGTATTGGTTACAAGGATTGTTAAATTTGTTAGTATTCCATTGTGTTCAGTTGTTTGCTATAACCAAGATTTCTTTTGTCCTGCAGAGTCCAAACCAGCAGCAAGAACCCAGCTCACACCTACTGAGAGTCCCTCATCTTCAGCGACTCCCAGTCAGAATCCAGAGTGTTCCTCAGTCCATCTATCTATCGAGGCACTGCAGACACAGGATACCACATTACAAATGAAGCCAGCAAAGACAGAGGCATGCCCTGAGCAGGGCATGGTCAACCCCAGCACAAAGGATTTTAAGGCCATTATCTCAACCACCAAAGAACCAAGTACTGCATCAGTACCTTTGACGGACCAACCAATGGAAGTCTCACTACCCAAGCCTTCAAATGTGGATGAAGTTAAGTCTTCTTTTCTGGAAACTGCTCCAAAAGAAATGAAAAAGGAGAGGGTAGAGGGTATTTTTCACAGGAACTTGGCAGAGACTGTTAAGCCTTCAGCCTCTAGTACAGTAGAGGAGATGGACACTACACCAGAGAGCAAGACTAATCTGTCATTTCCAAGCCTTTCTTTAGAGGAGAATTCTCTCAAGACATCTGTGGAAAGGTTGACTGAGATGGTTACCTCTTCTTCCCACTCCTCACCTCTGGCCCGAGGGACATCTCCAAGAGAACCTCACCAGACCCAGCTCCTACCGTCACTGGTAGACCGCAGCAGTATAATACCCACAACTACACTTATACCACTCACCCCTAAGATTGGAATGGGAAAGCCAGCTATCACCAAGAGGAAGTTTTCTCCAGGAAGGCCACGAGTGAAACAGGTAGGAACCTGGACATCATGTCACTGATGTTGTTTTGTCTGGTGGTTATGGGGCAATACTCTTGAGTACTGGCTAGGTGCTCCTACATTGTGGATATGATGTAGTTAAGTGCCTCGTGGGATTCGATGGATGAAGGTGAATTAAATTTTTTTTTCTGGGTCGGTTGTTTGAAGCAACTTTTTATGGTTGGATTCTTCAGTTTTGTCTTTTTTTCTCCTTGATGTTGTAGTTTGCAGTACGCTGTGACATTAGCAGCTCTTAGTTACTGTTAATGCGGAGCTCATTTGAGTCTATCACTTCTAAAATACATTTTTATATGACTAAACCACCGCGTACCCTCACCATATTCTTGTGACATTGTCATTGGTCTCTGTTCATCTCACGTCTATGCTACAAACATTTGGGTACTGACAGCCCCACTTTCATCAACTCACAAATAACAGTGACTTTTACATTACATGTCCTCTTTATCTCCATAATACATTAACTGCAGTA
Organism: Ostorhinchus cyanosoma; assembly: GCA_029814465.1. Lineage (NCBI taxonomy): Eukaryota > Metazoa > Chordata > Actinopteri > Kurtiformes > Apogonidae > Ostorhinchus > Ostorhinchus cyanosoma. Next base: position 16,973,460 of record JAPTYQ010000010.1, read on the forward strand.
AATCACTTATGGCAGTGAAAAAAAAAAGAATGCTCTCCTAATGTTAGGGTTTCATTATCATTAAAACAAATTATTATAGACTGTGATAGATGCTGAATGAAGACACTTCTCATACAAATAATAATGGAAACTGGATTACACCCATGGCTATAATATATTATGAATGATGCTTGGTAGGGTAGACTAATTTAGTTTGCAAAATGTATTTTTCCCCAGATATATCCCATTTCTTAAACAAACATGTGGCTCACACTCATTTCCTAACCCTAGGCCTGAGGAAATCTATTTCAGAAATTTGAATGTTGCTCCTGCTCAGTCCAGCATGCTTTTGTCTGATATGTTCATGTGCTGCCATGCTGACGTAACTCCTCTTGTTTTGTCAACATGCCAGGCATACATGGTTGTCATGGCAAGATGTCGCAGGACCTTTTTTTCTGCTTTATGCTGCTGTGATGCCCTGGCAAAATTTCTGTATGAAATTCAACTAACATAATTGTTTTTGCATTTGCAAAAAGTCTTTTACAAATGTGCTTTTTAATTTGTATGCATGGGAAACCCTAACAGTCGGCTTTAACACAAAATGTAAATTACAGTTAATATTTTAGCACATCAGATGTATGCTCTTTTGTAGCTCCACATACTCTAGATGGGGGTGTATTGAGAAGTTTCCAAATGGCTGCATTAGAAGCTCACTACATCTTTCTAACATCTTTTTTGTATGTTTTGTTTTTCGCTGGCTTTGTTTTTAAGTTGCTGCATTTTGTCGCCCTCCTCTCCCTCTCTCTCACTCTCTCACCCGTCCCCCCCTTACCTTAGGGTGCATGGAGCCCCCATAGCAGTGTGAGCTCCCCCTTGTCCTGGTCGCCAGACCAGCCAGAGGGGTGGGACTTCCCAAAGACCAGGCAGTCCTCTGGCAGTCCAGGCTGGAGCATCAGAGTGGTAAATACCATGGCTCACCAGTGCCGGCAGGGCAGCTGCCCCAGTTAGCCCTTTGTTTACCCTATTGATGCACACTCACTGATTGTTTCTGAGTGTCTCTGAAATGTACAGTACTAGCCCAAAGATTGTCTATCTTTGTATTTAGGTTTTCTTTATTTTCAACATTGCAAGTTAATTCAGAATTTATCAAAACTTTGATATAACGCATAAAAACATGAAGTACTTTATGCATTTTAGAAGAATAAAGTGAATTTACAACAGGCTGACACTGAACAGTGGCTGACTGCCTGCTGTTTGGTGACAGTCAAAGAGCTAAATGCAACCTGTGATGGTGGTTGGTTCATCTTCTGCCTTGCAATAACTGCAGTGTCATGCTAAAAAAAAAAAAAAAAAAAGCTAGTGGAAATTGCTGTGCTCTACTTTTGCATCGATGTTGAATGTTAATGAACATTAACCAGATTGGCTGCGATTGGCCAGTGAGTGCATTCTTAGGTCACAGATACAGTACTTTCTCATCTCCACCCTCAGTGACAGTCACACAGTTACCTGAGGTTGATCCAGTATGCTTCATGGTCCCTGCTACCAGGTGCCAGTAAAAACCAAAGAAATTATATTATTTAAAACTGGAAACCTTTTAAAAAATAATAATAATTCAACAACACCATGAGCCCCACCTTTCGGTTACCTTTTCTGGCTTTTGGCACAGTGGTTCCACCAAATAACGTTTAGGTAGTTCGTGTAGTCACCTGGAATGGCTTAAGATGTTACAGAGTGAGCAAAGTCAAACAATGGTTACTTTAAGTAAAATGTGTTTTACATGTAACTTTCTTCAAACAATATTTATCTCCCTATATATTCTGTATATGTTATGTTACTGTCTTCTGTATTAATCTACAATGTAAACACTACTCATCATCTGGCTGGTACCTTGTTACACTAAAATCAAATAGAATCTGTCAATGAAAGCAGGAATTTCAAGACTGATGGGGTTAACACAGCGTTGGCTATACTGGCAATGTTTATTTTGTTTTATTTTTTTACAGTTACACTACAGAAATGTAGTGTGTGTTGTTAATACATTCCATATACATGCCTCTATGGTGGAAAGAGCCATGGCCAGAGGCGAGGAGCTTTTGGGTTTTCTGTCCATCCCATTGTTTTGAATGTGAAATCCTAGGAATGCCTGGAGGGAATCTCATTACATTTGGAACAGGTTTTTGCTTGGGCTCATTCAAATGTGGTGGCCAAAGGTCAGAGACCCCTGTGGGATCACACAAGATATTTGTGACCAAACTCAAGATTTCATTCTCTAAATACAACAAATTATGACGGGTATAACGGGGTAAAATGATAATGCTGTATATCCAAAAGTCCAGTGGTCAATGCCACCCTCTTCTGTAAAAATTATTTTTAAGTGAATATGACCTGTTTCTCACTGGAAAGTATTTACAAGAGCCATGTGTGTCAATTTAGTAACTGCCATTTTACCAAGGCAATACTCTTAATACTTGCATCTTCACCATGTATGTTTTATGAGTCTGGACAGGCATGGATGCCAACTGAAGCTTGACTGGATGGTGGGGGTTTGGCTGTGAAGTGATAACTCTAGTTGCCAATGAATGAATGTATGTCAGAATTGCACTGGTGTGCTTTCTCTTTTGTTGTTTTATTCAAAGTTATTCAGGTATTTATTTTGACTTTTTTCTTTTGGTTTTGACATGGTGAAAACCCAGTGGCAGTTAGTTGCCATGGTGACAACTGTCTTCTAGCAAAGCTAGGTGAGGGTTAATTGGGGTGCTGTGGCAGCAGTCAAACGCAGATTTAAGAACATGGTATGTCTGTCAGAGCTGATGAGGTCGGTCTGGATCTGAACCAGAGCCAAATGTAGAGTCAACTGGAAAGGATTTTGGGGCAGGTGCTGAGAAGTTGAGTTATACTTAACTTTGACAGTAATGATTAGGCAGAGGCCTCTTGTCAGAAATGTGCCAAAGGCATTGTGGATGGCTAGAACAACAGCTTCCTTCCTGCCAGTCTGGCAGAAATTGTATTGGACTTAAAATTACAGCATTTTTCATGACCTATCAAAGTGTCAAGAATCATGTTGATGGGATAATTTTTTTCCCTTGCTGAATAAAACATACTGTTAAGAATTTCAAAACATAAGTATTTCAAAAGCATCTTTGACCCCCTCTTAAAAGTGACAATTTCTCTGAATCACCATAATAAAATTACCAAAATAATGAAAAAAAAAAAAAGTAATATGTTGAGTAAATCACTCACACTCAGACTGCGCTTGTGGTGCCAGCCAACAAGCAACATTTTAAAATTGCAATATAATTACTCTAATAAAACTGGACTGGACTTGTCATCTAGTCTGTACATTCTTTAAGCCAATTGGTCTTTAACCATCCACTGATACAACTGTAACATGAACAATTAAACATTTAGAAAAAGTGTTTGAACAAAACCTGAAAAACCTCAAACTGACGTTTCAGGTTGAGGACCCCCAAAGGTCTACCCTTTACTGTGATGGCGTGCTGTAAACTTAGTGGTTTTTGTCTTACTTTCACAGGGTCGAGGCTCAGGCTTCCCAGGAAGGAGGAGGCCCAGAGGTGCTGGTCTCTCAGGTCGAGCTGGACGTGGCAGGGCCAGAGGCAAGAATGGAGCAAGTCCCTGCATCATTCCTGGGGTATGTGCTGTCTGCTGGATGACATCTTATACTGTAATCTTTTGAAAACACATTTTTGTATTCACTCATGCTGAAGATCTAAGTAATAATTTTTTTTAGTCACAGTGATGTTAATGACACAATAAACTCTGCTAGTTTTGGCAAAAGTCAGGCATTTCCTGGACCACTTCATCATGACCTCAAAAAGATAATTATGCCGTTCTTAAGGAAGGAATTGTAATAGTATGTGTATTGTCATCTTTACCTTTCTGTATTTTAGTCTTATTTGCCTTTGTAATCTATGCATTTTTCTATGATCCAGATCACCACAATAGAAACGCCATACCCTGTCAAGGAGGAGGAGGAGAATGCCATGCATAATACTGTGGTCATATTCTCCAGCAATGACAGTTTCACACTGAAACAGGTGAATGTTTTTAAGTACATGTGATTAGTGCTGTAGTAATTAATTTTCTATTAGTCCATTTAATTCTTCATTTACTTACTTGGCCTGAATTTAAATCTGTACTTAATGCTCTGTCTCATGGGTAATAATTTATTCTTGTTGAGATACTCCTCTAGAAAATGCTGCCCATCATATAGCAAGATGTTAAAGACTGCAGTATGTTTGTGCTGCAATAATAACTGTGGCATAATAGCAATTACTCAGCAAAGTTGCAAACCCTGAAAGACAGGAAAAACAAAATATAGGATGACGGTTGGACTCATTTCCAGCCTGAGCTGAAGAATTTTACTGAGTGTGAGGTAGACTGCTTCAGTGAGAGAGATAATAACTCAGGTGATCTTGTGTCATTTTAGGATATGTGTGTGGTTTGCGGGAGTTTTGGTCTTGGTGCAGAAGGTCGTCTTTTGGCCTGTGCTCAGTGTGGCCAGTGTTACCATCCATTCTGCGTTGGCATAAAGGTATGCTTTTTGAATGTTGTTTTTGAGTACATACACCAACAATATATACAGTCACAGAAAAAATTATCAGACCATCAAAAACAATGGTTGTGGAATCAAGTACTAACTCCTGTGTGTATCATGTGACTAAAACAGACAGAAAAAAAAATATGGAAGGCCTAAAAGCACTGTTTATGTCAGTACAATGCCATAGCTATTGATGTAAGAACTTAAGTGATTTCGGTTATGATCAACAAAACATGGAAAATCTCATGAGCTATTTTTGTTATCATTATATTTGTCCAAACAAATGTACCTTTAGTTGTACCAGGCATTAAAATGAACAAGAAATTGAAGAAAACAAGGCTGGTCTAATAATTTTTTCCACACTTGTACATATGCTGTGCAGTTAAGTACAGAAACTCCGTTCATTCATGGAAACTCAGAGACCGCACTATATTTACATGTGTCTCATAATTGCTTTCACCAGATCACCAAAGTGGTGTTAAGTAAAGGCTGGCGCTGTCTGGAGTGCACCGTGTGTGAGGCCTGTGGCCAGGCCACAGACCCGGGCCGTTTGCTGTTATGTGATGACTGTGACATCAGCTATCACACCTACTGCCTGGACCCTCCACTGCAGAACGTACCCAAGGACAGTTGGAAGTGCAAATGGTGAGTCACAAGTTGAAACAATAATATCAACATCTGTGTCACATGTAAATGTTTTCTTATTAACCTGCATGAAGATGACATAAGCCAAACTTAATATGCCTCTAAAATTAAAGAGGAAAACAAAGATTATTTCTTATTTAAACATGTGAATAATAGTCAGTAGGTGAGATTTGTGCGGCATAATTATACATTATCATTTTTTAAGTAACCTGTGTAGTATGACCTCTGTCTTTGCTGTCTCCTGCAGGTGTGTGTCCTGTACCCAGTGTGGCGCAACCACTCCAGGCTTAAGGTGTGAGTGGCAGAATAATTACACTCAATGTGCCCCCTGTGCCAGCCTTTCAGTATGTCCCATCTGCTTGTTGGACTACAGTGAAGGCACCATCATTGTGCAGTGTCGACAATGTGACAGGTATGTGGTGTTTGTACAAAACCCGTCAGCCCAGAAGAAGTAATCTGTACTAATTTTTTGTGGCTTAATTAGCTGTTATCTAAACTGTTCCTCTTTCCACAGATGGTTTCATGCCTCTTGTCAGAGTCTCCATTCAGAGGAAGATGTAGAAAAAGCTGCAGACAGCAGCTTTGACTGTACAATGTGCAGAGCTTTTAAGACCACTAAAGGTGGGAGCAAAGTGATTCCTTTGTGTTTTTCTGTATTTATAGAGTCCAAAGATTGGTATGTGACATTTGCCATCCCTTCTTTTGTGTTTATTGTTAATGCCTTTTATGTGTCTTATGCTGCAGTTGTGACCAAGGCCAGAGACGCCATTGAGCCTGTAATGATGACGCAAATTGTCACAAAGGCAAAAGAAATAGGCAAGTCGGATTAAAAGCAGATGCGTTACAAACAAGAATGCAAGTATTTTTCCCTGAAAGATGGTGAGTTTGCCTGACTTAACAAATTTATTTTTTGCCATCTACAGATCTGTCAAGGACCTATACCCAGGATGGTGTGTGCTTGACAGAGTCAGGGCTTTGCCAGCTCCAGAGTCTGTCTGCCACTGCATCACGACGCAGGAAACCTAAACCGAAGCTGAAGCTGAAGATCATAAACCAGAACAGTGTGGCAGTGCTTCAGGCACCTCTGGACCCTCTTTCAGAGCACTCTCGAGACGAAGACATAGAGGATAACAGAGGTACTTGTCTTCCTCACATAGATGCTTTCTTTCATGTCATATGTTGTTTTAAGATGTCTTCTATAATTTGGAGGATGAATAGGGTTTTCCCCCCATTTTTCCAGCAGGCTACTTTCTTCTTTTTCCCTAATTTGACTTGTTTAATCTTTTAACAAGTCTTAAGTCTTTCAAAAAAACTTACAGCTGCTCAGGTCATACTTGAGAAATTAAAGCCAACCAAATTTAGATGTGTTGAAAGTTACAGAATATACTTTGCATCACACGGTTTCTTAAAAAGTCTTTAATTACTTTATTTTGTCTGTACAAAATTATGGCACAGAATTCACCAATATAAATGGTTACTACACTTTTAACGTCCTGTCAAGACTAATTAAACCACTTTACTAATTAAGTTATACTACTATATCATACTTTGTTTTCACACACATTATTTTTATTCCTATCTATACACATCAGTCACCTTTGACCAGGTACAATAATTAAGTCCCAGTTACATGTCATTACCTCCACCAAGGAGGTTATGTTTTTGCCGGCGTTTGTTTGTTTGTCTGTTTGTGTGCAACATAACTCAAAAAGTTATGGACAGATTTTGATGAAATTTTCCGGATTTGTTGGAAATGGCACATGGAACAAATGATTAAATTTTGGTGGTGGTCGGGTGGGGGTGGGGGGTCCTGCGGAGGTGTGCGCTCTCCGAGTGCTTTTCTAGTTTACCAAGAATTAATTGCATAGTCATGATCATTTCATGAGATGAGGTAAGAAAAAAAATTTATTCCAACTCCATGGGCAACAGTGTAGAGTTATAATTAAAAACAAATTATCATCTATTGTAGAATACGGACCAATTATAAAATAAACCATACTTGTGATCCCACCAGTTGATGAATTACTGTCCTGGTTAACCAGTTTTAGAACTACTTGATAAAAAAGAAAAAAAGAATTAGACTTTTTTTTTTTTTTTTAAATAGTATAATTGACCATAAATCACACTGGAAATTAAGGCTCTAATGTAACTTAATTTCAATCAGGCTAATGTCCAGCCACTGAATAGAGTTCAGATAGAACTGACCCCGGTGCTGTGTGGAGGGAGAGGGGCCCAGTCAGGGTGTTCTGTGCCGCAGGGCTGTCACTCATCATCAGTGCTCTCTTTCTTGCAGAGGCGGAGCTCCTAGATTGTGAAGGGAAGTCTGACTCAAGCCTGGAGCGAGAGCCAGCAGAAGATGACTCCAAGGGGCCCGACGGCGGCAAGAAGAGGAAGAGGAAACCGTACCGGCCGGGTAGGGCACCTGATTGAAGGAGACAGCTCCTCTGAAGCATAAAATAGTGCAGTACATGCCCGATGTTGTAACTGTAGCAAAGCACTGCCATCTCGGGCCTCTAATCTACAGACGGCTTTATCTAGTGTTTCTGAGCCTTCACGCTGAACATGGTGTGCAGTTAATAGAGCCATTCAGTCAAAATTAATAGAGCATATGGTGTAACTGTTTATGGTGTTGGGTTCTTTATGTATTTTAGTGTTAATTTGAGTCTGTAATCTAACAATTAGTAATTCTTCTATAAAGGCATTGGTGGGTTCATGGTCCGGCAAAGGAGCCGTCCAGGACAAGGTCCAGGCAAAGCCAAACGTTCCCTCTGCAGAAAGGACTCCTCTGGCTCTGTGTCAGAAAACCCCCTTGGAAAAGATGAGGGTATGTACACCATTATATGTCTACACATACAGTACTCTGTCTCATCAGTTAATTTTGGATTTATTTTATAACTAGCAAAAAGCATGAGAGAATAGTGATGCAAATTTTTTTCATTTATTGTAGGATGGACGGAGGCGCTGCCTGATACCCCTGTGGATGAGGTACCACCTGGACCAGAGGTTCCAGAAAAAATAAAGAAACGTTACAGAAAGAAGAAAACCAAGCTGGAAGAGGCTTTTCCAACCTACTTGCAGGTCTGCAGCCTTTGACACCACGCTATTTGTGAATGACTTTCCTAGTAATTGAATTATATACTTTAGCATAGAATTGGAATCAAGCATGGTATTTTAAACATAAATAAATAAATAAATAAATAAATATATGTATATGTATATGTAGGAGTTTGCCTGTTCTCCCTGTGTTCTTGGGTTCTCTCTGGGTACTCCATCTTCCTCCCACCATCCAAAGCCATGCACTCATTGGTTTATCTAAATTGCCCGTAAGTGTGAATGTGAGAGTGATTGTTTGTCTCTATATGTCAGCCCTGTGATGAACTGGTGACAAGTCCAGGATGTACCCTGCCTTTGCCCATAAGTAGCTGGGATAGGCTCCAGCACTATGACCCTAGTGAGGATAAACTGGGTTCAGATAATTAATTTTAAACATAACTCGGTGATTACTGCATTCAGATATACAACCTTTCTCTGTCTTATATTCAGAGATCCCCATTTCATCATCATTTAATCACAGTTATTGTAGTTTGCAATGCATATGCACCAATAGTCTGCCTATGTCTTGCTGTATTTTCATAAAAAGCATTTTATGTCACCATTGGGAAGGTTGGGAATCCAAAGTACATAGCCCGCACACCACTTCCAGAACTTTGGTGGAAGATGCACCTCTGTGAGCATTTTTGAAAAAGGAACAGCCTATAGGAGCTCCCAGCAGAGGAGGCTCATCTGTAATCATGCTCTTGAAATGGTTGTGAATTGACATACAAAAGCTTAATTGGAGATGACTTCAAAGCTTCTTGTCTCTAGCCAGTATCTCAGTGTCACCTTGTGTTGGCTGAAACAAAGATATGTGATATGCCTTAAGCCACAGACAGCTGTCAGTGTTGCTCTTTATCCCACCACTGTGAGAGAAAAATGTTCAGTCTAACCAAAAGGTCCAACACAGAGAGGCACATTTCATTAATAATTGAACCTGCAACACGTTGGGCTTTTAATGTCTTTGTGCAGCAGGGAGCTGCAGTTACATGTCGTTGAGGATAGCAGATGACTTGTGGGTTTAAGTGGTTGGGGGAGGTAGGTGCTGAAAGTGAGGTCACCACCAACATGACAGAGTTTGAGCTTCTCCCTATTTTTTTTATTTATTTTTAACTATGGTCAGTTCTCATGGGCCTTCATGTGTGTTTGAATCATTTCTATGTTACAAGATGGTGTTTTTGCCATGAAATGTCTCTTATAAATGATGTCAGGAAGTTGACAGTTGCTGAAGATGTGAAGTGACCAGTGCTTTGTGTTGTCATGCTCAGGAGGCATTCTTTGGAAAGGACCTACTGGACAAAAGCAAGCAGAGCAGACAGCAGGGGGTGGAATCAGGTTTGCTGGAAGAAGGTCAGAGCCATGTGGAAAGAAAGCACCCTACCACCACTTTCCTGGGCCCTTCATCAGCCCCGCTGCTTAATGCCTCAACATCACTTCCTAACAGACCAGCAGCACGTACGTATGGATTACTTCTGGGCTCTGGTATGATGGTTGTGATAAATTATTTATTTTAAGCACCATGTTTTATTAGTTATCAAATTATATCATACTGTGTGATTGTAGACTACTGCTGGAAGAGTGTTGGTGCAAATATTGGAAACACTCATGTCTTTCCTGTGGTTAATTTTTTTACTTTTTTAAAACAATTTCTTCCCCACTGGGTTGGCAAAGTGGTGCGGTGGTTAGCACTGTCACTTCATAGCAAGAAGGTCCTGGGTTCAATCCAAGCACTGGTTTGCAGAGTCTTTCTGTTTGCCTCTTCGGGACTAAGCGGTTCATAAATGAATGAATGTTTCTCCCATGGCTCAGCTATCGTCATTACCTAACGAGCGTGTTCACCTCTTTTATACTGAGCACTGAATGTATGTTAAAAGACAAAGTCAGAGGTTAATCTCTGGTCATCAGTGTTCAAAGATTGAAATCTGCAATTTCAGCAAGAATGCAACCCCAGGTTGAAAGGCAGTTTCACTGCACTCTGGTTAAAGTTTTCTGACCTTACCTGACATTTCTGATGGATGTGGTCAGTGTGGTCGGTCAGCAGTATATTCTTTTGTACCACATTCAACGGTGTGGTTACAGATGCTGAACATCTGTGCAGGAAGGACAGAAGTCAGTTCAAAAAGGTTTTAATGGGTTTCAGCTTCTCAAATATTACTGTTAAAATAAAGAACAGTAATTCATTCTGTAATTAGTAAGGATATTGTTTGTCTGACTAAACATACGGGTACACTTTCTGTACTCTATGCTAGCTTGCTCTGTGTTGCCTGTCTACTCATGCACTCCGTATTGTGTCTCTTGTCATTTTACACGAAATGACTGATGCCTAATGACATTTATGCAGCCAGACCACAAGATCTCTATAACTGACCATTTACTAAAAATCCAAAAGGAAGGAGTGTTTTGTAGTTTTTGTGATCACTTTTAAGCTGTCCTAAGATTAAGTTAAATATTTTACTTGATATTACACACAGCAGATTTAACAGTTTTAGCAGTTTCATCTGCCTCTATCATATTTTTGGACAAAACTTCACTCCCTAATTGACTTGCTACATACATAATAGAAAACCATAAGTACATTTATTATGATTTGAAGTTTGCATGTTTTAACCAGTGGCAAAACTGCAGAAAGTAAAGAACATGTCAACATGTTTGAAATGCAATTTATTGCTTAATATTACATCACATTAGATGTTGGAAATCGGTGTCAGGAGACTGGAATATGTAATTAGTTGGTTTCCATTTTGCTCCACTTCACAGGTAACCTGGTTTTGTTAGTTTAATAAATCTTACCTGAATTATTGTATTAGGGTTCAGATGTCGATGTATCAGAACAATATGTGTTGTGTTGTCTTCACTGCAGCTTGCATTTGCCCTGAGCTAGAATTAGCTAGAAACATGAAACACAGCCCAAGAACTGGAGATGATGTATACATACTTACTTCAACTATGTGGTGACACTGCAATTAAAATCCCAAATGAACCTTCTGTAAAAGCTATGCTTCTCACACTGAATCACACTGATTTGTAATTTGACACACGTGCTTATTGAGTTCTACAAAAAAAAAGGTCTCAGGCCAAACAGTTGCTTGTTAATGTCTGATAACATCCTATCCCAATAGGACCCCCTTTTCAGTGTGAGGTTATAAATGCATGTGTTCAGAAGGCATACCGGTTTATAACTCAAGTTGATATTTTGAGTGAGTGCTTTATCTTCACTTTGAGCCTCTGTTGTTAATATTAAATCTAGCTAATAAGACCCTGGTAATTGAATAAATCTCCAAAGAGAACATTTCATCTCAAGAGTCTTCCATTAGAGCCAAGTCAACTAAAGCTTTTTGGTTTTCATTATTTTTGTAGAACAATTTCCTGTACTTTAATGAGACCATTTTTTGGTATTCATAATGTTTAACAAGGACTGTCAAATTGAAGTTATACATACAAAAAGGTGAAAGATAGTTGCAAAACATAATTAGGACACATGCTTATATATAATTCTGACCTGCCAAAGTGTACCTTTGCTGTTTCAGTAGAGTTTGTCTGATGTTTCCTCTGTTTTAGTTGAATGACAAAGGTTATTCATTACCGTTAATACAGCTGTACTGTTAGCGCCATTCTTTTACATATACTTTAAAATATATTTTTATGTATTCATTCCTTACAGTAGGGTTACATTACACAATCCTTGAGTCCAAATGACAGTTATTCAAATAAAAGGTTTGAATATGAGATTAATCCAGACATCTCCTCTGGCACGCTATGAGATTGTCAAGTTTTTAATGGTGAGTCTGTCTTCATTTTGTTGGATTTCTTATAGGGTTCTTCCCCTGATTGCTCAAGACCAAATTTTCCATGTGACATCCAAATAAATGGTTCCAAATTCCACCCTCATTTCCATTCAGCATCATCATCAATTATGATTTGTGACGATTTGGTTTTTCTTTCTTTTGTTTGTTTCTTCCTTTTCCCCTCATCTACAGAGACGTCTGAGGAACCATTAGTTGATCTATCTGATGTTCTGAACACTGATGCAGACATCTTGGGAATGCTCGGAAAGCCAAGCAGTGACTCTGGTGCGTCATATAATCTCACAAGCAGTCACAGCGGCAAAAGTTAACAGTAGTCGCCTATTAGTGGGTTGACGAAATCTCTTCCTGCCGGTTCAGAAATGTCCTCAGACACTAAATTTGTTTTGCTTTCACCACTGATTTATTTAAATGTCACATTTTTTTAACAATGCTTTTTGGTTCATCCTTATATTTGGTTTGTTTGCATTGTCTGAAGCGTGTTGTGCTTGTTCTGTCCTCACAGTTTTTCACTCATTTTATCTGGTTTTGGGTTCTTGTAGGTCTTGATTTTTGCCCCTTCCAGGTTGACAGCTCACCTCCTCCTTTTGGTAAGGGTGTTATGGCCTACTAATCCCTTGCTTTAGTGCATTCTTCCTCTCTTACAGTGTGCGTCTCTTTGAGTGTGCATGTATATAAGCTGCTTCTTATTTAGCTTTGTCAACCATTTCAGTTTCTGCTACTTAGAGCTTACCTAACCCAGTGCACAGTATTCAGTTCTATGCTTATGGTGTGTCAGTCATTGTTTGTAACCGTGTTCCAAACAGATTTCCCACAGATGACATTTTTAATAACTATGGGAACAAATCTTACCAGAAATGTCTTCAAGATATCAGAAAGGACGAGCAGTTTAAAAAAAAAAAAAAAAAAAAAACCAAGTAATTCAGAGAGCATTTTTAAATGTCCTTCCAATTTCTAAACACAGTGAAGGTCTTCTGTTCTCAGTCCTGTCTCTGGATGGGAAAAAGCTCAGCAATTTTGAGTTCTGCAGCAACGTACATGTCCTTGAGTCTTTGTAACGGGTATTTTCTTAAGCTTTAATGCCCCGTGGATGATTTTGTTCTGATGCAGATCTCGCCAAATAAAGGTTGCAGCATTTTTTTAACCATATGTTTTATATTGAAAGATTGCTGATTTCTGGATTTGCTGGAGCAGGAAATTGGTCTTTCACATCATTCAAAGCATAAGTTAACATATTTTATAGGCCGCATAGTTTAACTGATGAAGGTCACATGTAATCTATTGTACAGTTTTTTTTTATATCTATTCAGAGAAGCAGCCAACAAATTGCTTTTACACGATCCAAATATTCAGGTGTATTTTTTTTTTCTCAGAATTAGTATGTCCTGTCTGTTCATATTCCCAAAACACTGTTTTTGTACAACACAGGAACCCTGAGGAGCTGTGGTCATATATTAAGTTTTGATTGCATTCCACAGGCTGTTAAGACAATAAACATGTTCTCACTTGAAGACCCCACTTATAATTAAGTTATTGCTTTAGTTTTCTGTTGCTTACCTTGTATGTGTGTACATGCATGTTGTGATTTGCTTTTGTGTGTCTTTGTGTGTTTCCACAGCTGGTCTGGACATTGGGCCCCTGGCAGGCAGCTCCCCAGTGGCGGCCCAGTCTCAGGCAGGCCGGAGGACACCTCGAACTCTGTCAGAGGAACCCTTGGACGGCATTCTCAGCCCAGAACTAGACAAGATGGTCACGGATGGTCAGTGTGGGAGACCAAACATTCATCTTTATCTTGATGACACTATATGTGTTTTTGAAACAAAGCTTATACTGATGAATTTTCTCTGGTTCTTCTCATTTCAGAATCAATTCTCAGCAAACTTTACAAAATTCCAGGTTTGTAATTTTATGGCTTCTTACAAAACAAAAAACCTTGGATTTGCTGTTCTATCACCTTGCTTAGTTTGCTGTGAACTCCAATTGCATCTGTTAGTTAAGACAGTAAAACCAAGGCAGTACTAATTCTGTTGGATTCTGTTTTGGCAATGGTTTATCCTTGTGTGGTTATATTTTAGTATGTTTCAATAAGATGTGGTTAAAAAAAATTGTCACAACTGAACACTGGAGGAATGAGACCTTCCTTTACTGTTTACTCATTTTTACAATAAACTCACAATATTATATTTTTTCTACAATATTCCAGAGCTGGAAGGCAAAGACGTTGAGGATCTTTTCACAGCAGTTCTTAGCCCCAGCACGAGCCAACCACCTCCACCACAGGTGCCTCACCCCCAGGGTCCAGGGCCCCTCCCTGCCACAGCTGGGCTTAACATGCCTCACCCCAACACAGGTAAATTATTCGCTGTTAGTGTGGCACAAACACCGTATTGAGTCATGTTTTATGTGTTTTTTCTGTAATTTCCGTTTAATTCAACTTGTAAATGTTTGTAGGGTTTCCTCGGATACCGGTGATCAATGGCATGATGGGACCAAACCAACGTTTCCCTGCAAATCCAGCAGCAGGGCCCTGCATCCCTGAAAATTTCCCCTCCCTCAATCGTATGCCTTTTACTGACAATCCAAGGTAACGACACTGCCTTCATGTAAGTCAATACATTACCATTGTGATTAAATTATACTTTTCTGAGCCATTTCCGTCTGTTAACAGAGAAAGGAAGTTCAATCAAACACCTAGAGAAGCAGTGGGTTCGTGGGCCTACCCTGCCCATGGACTCCCCTGCTCTGGTCCTACACCTCCTGGTTCATTGCCTGAGGGGGAGACTGAAGCCATGTCAAATGCCCAAAGGAGTACACTTAAATGGGAGAAGGAAGAAACGCTTGGAGAACTAGCAACTGTCGCACCTGTCCTATATACCAATGTCAATTTTCCCAACCTCAAAGAAGAATACCCAGGTTGGTTGAAGGCTTTAAAATTTTCCTTTGTGGAAATTTTTACTGTTCTTGTTCAGACACACATCTTTTTCCCTTTTATTGTTTATGTTGCTGTTATTTCTGCCTACCTTTGGGTATTTGTTTGAATGCACTCACTGCTCTCTTTACAACACTGTATAAAAAGATAACTTGTGTACTCAAACTGCTGGCATGACGGCTGTTTTTTTGTTTTTTTTTCTCTCAACAGACTGGTCTACACGAGTAAAGCAAATTGCAAAACTTTGGAGGAAAGCTAGTTCACAAGACAGGGCCCCATATGTGGTAAGATCACATATACTGTTGAATTTTTCCATCTCTTCATGCACCTCTAAGACATAATACTGTGAACCACACAAGTCATAACACTGTCACTACTACACAGATGCATTAGTATGCAAAAAGTCTCCTGTAAATCTGCCCTCTTGCCAATGCAATTTGAAATCCTGCCATTCACAGATGACCTAATTAACATAGGAAGCCCTGTGAAGTATTACAACTCACTATGGTCTCAGTAATTATGTTCACTAGAAGTAATTTTATTTGGCAGAGGCCAGTTTCAACGACCTAGTCTTAATTAAAACTTGGCATTAGTGTTTTTAAAGGATATTTTTGCCTTTTATTACAGGGTTACATTTCTCTCCTGCTGCTTTTTCTATTTGTATTTTGCTTTAGCATCCCAGTGATGTTTATATGATACCCAGATGATGTTTAGAAGAAACTCTGTACTAAAGAAATACTAACTGAAAATGGCAGCCCAGCAGCATGATATACCTGTGCATTGATCTGTTTTTCATACAGTGTTAATACACTCAATCAAATGACAGTCATCCTTTGTTATTCAGTGTTCCCTTGTTGTACACTAGCTAACTAGCTTGTTCTTAAAAAATGAAATTCCCTTTTCTTAGTGCCACCTTTTTGCCACTGAGAATACCTTGATCCCAATTACCTACTCCTGATGTATTTCCAACAATATTATTAGTGTAGTTGTTGACTCTGGACAGTATGAAACCATGTTATGTTTACTAGTGTGTGATATGCTGCCTGTTGGTTCTTGCCAAGACAATGTAGGAGGTTCAGAAAATTGGATATCAGACTTCATATTGTCTAGTGTCATGTAAGGGGAGCTGGAGGTCGTCTTGAATAAACTTTCTATGCAGCGTTTAAGTTCCCATTTATCACTGAGAAAAAAATGTAGTGCCAAATCTGTTAGTGATTTGTATGAATGAGTTTCCTCAAGTAAAAAATCTGTTACATTAAATTTGCACAATTAACCTGGACTTGTATTTCGCCATGATATGAAAGGATGTGTCTGATCCATTGTTTTTTTTTTTGTTCCCTTGCAATTGTGATTGATTTACCCTAGCAAAAGGCAAGAGATAACCGAGCAGCCCTGCGAATCAACAAAGTCCAGATGTCGAATGAGACGGTGAAGAGGCACCATCCACAGCAACAGCCTCCTGAGGTGTTTGATCCCAACATACCACTAGACACAGAACTGCTGTTTAAAGACCCTTTGAAACCAAAAGAGTCAGAGCATGAACAAGAGTGGAAGTTTAGACAGGTAAGAGTGTATGCAGTGAAGTCAGCGAATGCAGCGGCAGGTCCACTTTAATTAAGACAGCTAAGAGGTGGTTTAGTAAAGCTCCCTATACAACTCACTGTCCTACACATTAACCACGATGACATTGGTTTGTTGGTCCGTTTCATTTTTCTGTTGTTTTTCAAATCTCTCTTTTGGTGTCTTAATCCAACTTTTTAGTCACTTATTTTTACTTTGCTCTTTCAACAGCAAATGCGGCAGAAAAGCAAGCAACAAGCCAAAATTGAAGCCACTCAGAAACTGGAGCAGGTTAAGAATGAGCAACTCCAACAGCAGCAACAACAGCAACAGCAACAGAATAACAGCCAGTCAGAGGGAGATGGCAACAACAGTGGCAACCAGAGCCCAGCCTCCCAGCCAAGCAATGGCAGCATGTCTCCAATGCAACAGCTCAGTTCTAAAGAAGGCTTTGTCAGGCCACAGCTGCCAGGGACCCCTACCTCAGGTCCTCCAGAGGATGTGTTTTTGCGACCCCCTCCTCCACCTCCATCTGGACCTTCCTCCCAGCCTCAGTCCCCTCAAGTCTTCTCACCAGGCTCCTCTGGTTCTAGACCTTCTTCTCCCTGGGACCCATATGCTAAGATGGTTGGAACACCAAGACCGCCAACACTCGGGCCAAATGCATGTCGCAGAATTCCTGTGGAATCTGGTAAATCTCCTACATCCCTGATGGAGCAGCAAGACAGAGGGAGGCCTTCTCCAGCTCATGAGTCTTTTGGCTCTCCAACATCTATGAGCAGTGACCCTTATGCCAAACCTCCTGACACACCAAGGCCAAGTGGTGAGATGGACCCTTTCCTGAAGCCCATGGGCCCCCCCAGGGCTAGCCAGTCTGCACAGGGACGCCCCCCAATGGGTTCTCCTGGGAGAGACCCTTATTCAAGGCCCATGATAAGAAATGAAGCCTATCAGCGTATGGCCCAAAACAGGATGATCCTGTCTGACCCTTACTCAAGACCTTTATTAACACCCATTCCTGGAAGTAATGAGTCTGGCTCTGTTTCTCTGTTCAAAACACCAATGCCTCCTCCTCAGGCTCAGGATCCCTTCAATCGTCCAGGTCCACATCCTGCTGACAGGTTCTCCCAGAATCAGCAGAATGACCCCTATGCTCAGCCTCCACATACACCAAGGCCGTCGGGGAACGACAACTTCACCAGTCCTCCTAGAATGGGTCAGCATCACCCTCAGGCACATTCATTTGCTCAGCCAGGACCAATGAATCAAATGTCTAGAAATCCTTATGCTCATGCACCTTCCACCCCAAGACCTGACCATTATACATATGACCCTTTTGCCCAGCAGCCTGGTCCCAACAGACCCTCTGACCCTTTTTCTCAGCCTTCAAGTACCTCTCGACCAACAAATGAACCTGGTGCTCAACCTCGGCCATTCTTTGAGCCCTACGCTCGACCTCCTGGTACCCCACGTCCACATGACAACTATGGTCAGCCATCAAACACCCCTAGTCCATCCTCTGACCCTTATTCACAGGCTCCTGCTACTCCTCGCCCCAGTGGGATGAACCAGTTCACTCATCAGTCGCACTCCACACAGCGAATGTCACCATCACACTCAGGGGACCCTTATGCCCAGCCACCAGGTACTCCACGGCCATCTGTGGGAGAGAGGTTTTCCAAGTCACCAGGTAGCCAGAGGGGTCCAATGGAACCATTTACGAGTACACCTGGGATATCGAGGACGGGAAGTAATGACATGTTTTCACAGCCTGGGGTCCCCAGACCAATGCTGAATGACCCTTATGCTCAGCCTCCAGGGACTCCACGGCCAACTCCTGATGGGCTTAACCGACCAGGACCAAGGCCTGGACCAATGGGAGGCCAGGATCCTTTCTCCCCTCCTCCAGGGAGGCTTCAAGAACCTTTTACTCATCCAGGTTCACAAACACCAAAACATCCTAGTGTCTCAGAGGATGGATTTACTCAGTCACCCTCGAGACGAACCAGTCAGACACCTGGTCATGACCCCTTTGAACAAACATCCTCTCACCAACAATCAACAGAAAAAGTAGAAATGAAAGATCCCTCATGTGTGGGTAACAGTGGAACAGCAATACAAGACCCAGGACAGCTGGCTAGCAACCCCCAGATGCCTTCTGTATCTTCAGAGACACAGGGTGTTCACCTTACTGAGAGTGAGGAGAGACTCAGACAGGTACATGGATACTGTTGGTAACATTTTTTAATGTTTTGTTCTGATGATTTTAGTAATGTCCCTGATTAACTTTTTTAAATCTTTTGAATTCTTGTCAGTTCTGTATCTATAGATGCAGCATAATACCATTGATGTATTCATTGCACAAAATACGTGCATATAAGGTTTAGATTGAATAAAAATGCACTGTTAGTCTTCTAGCAACCAACGTCTTTATGGAAAATCAGCCAAAAATGACCTGAAAGTTAAAACTTAGTCATGTGAAAAAATATATACATTTAAGCATTGCAGTATACTGATACCAAAACTAGTTTACTGATACAGCATTGATTCTTAAAAGCTCTATTAATGTGCCATTAATAGTTTGGTAAATAATAGCCATGATATCGCTTGTTATAAGCAACAACTTAACATATGGAACGCGCCACAATGTGCATAGAATCAGTTAAAAACAATGGTTTTAAACAATTCTATGCACAATGTGGTATGTTCTTTATACTATGACATGTTTTTCAAAAATTTGGTTTTATACATATTGTTTCATCAGAAGTACTTTGTACCATATATATTGTTCAAATAGGTTTAAGTTTCTTATTGGTTTTATGTTTATTAGCGACAACGAATACGAGAACTCATCCTCAAGCAACACCAACAGAGGAGTGCCATCCGGCAGGAAAGGGGCCCTCAGGAGCCTCCTGGTAACATAGCCCCAGGGACACCGCGACCCTGGCCCCAAGAAGGCCACGGGCAACAGGGCGAAATGTTCAATCGGCCTCCTCCACCTTATCCTGGTCAAGGACCCATGAGAGGGCCAATGAGGTTCCCTGGACCCTTTCCAGTAGATCAGCGTGTCCCTTTCGTTCCTGAAGGACAGATCCCTCATGGTCCACATCCTGGAGATCCTAATTTGAGACATCAAGGACCAAGGTTTGCGTTATCCTTTAAAGCTTTGGATTGCACCTTTGTTCTTTGAATATAAATATGCTTGATCATACAATGCTGGGTCCTTTTTATCTGCTAATATGTATTAATCATTTTGTAGGTTTGTGTTTCCACCTGGTGTTGTTGGACCTCATGGGGCCCAGGAGTTCTTTCCGCGAGGGCAACACCCAATGCAGGATGTCCCTCCACAAATGAGACGATCCATGTCTGCAGAAATGGCAAAGAGTATGGGTGGTAACCCTAATGGGCTACCCCAGCACTTTCCACCACGGGGAATGCCAGTGCAGCAGCACAACATTATGGGCCAGCCTTTCATTGAATTGAGACACAGAGCTGCAGAAAACAGGCCACGTATGCCTTTTCCTCCTGGTGCCATGCAAGGAAGCAATATGGATCCCAACCTGCAGACTCAAAGGCCACAGGGCTTTCCAGCTGCACCTGATGCCAGGTTCCCATTAAATCAGGGTCCCAGGGCTGCAGACCCCTTGTCTAGCCAGAGTGGGCATGTACAGCTTTCTGCAAGCATGGAGAATCTCCATCAGCAAACACAAATGTCAGGACACAACATGCTTAAACAGTCGCCGCTGATGAGATCCATGAGCCAGCCCGCTTCAAGTGAGACGCAGAACATGGCAGCATCTATGATCCTGACAGCACCCCCTGCTGGGCAGGCTGAGTCTACATCTGTGGCCAACAATGAGGCTGTGGAAGAGAAACTGGATGCAGAAGAATCAGCAGTCAAAGATCTTGAGGACGTTGAAGTGAAAGATTTGGTGGATGCTGACTTGGAAAACCTGAATTTGGATCCTGAAGATAGCAAAGACCTGGATCTAGAAACAAATGATCTACATCTTGATGATTTCCTTGGAGTGTCTGGCAAATTTGACATAATTGCTTATACAGACCCTGACCTTGATGACATAAAGAAAGACATGTTCAGTGAAGAACTGGATCTCAGTGATCCCATGGATGACAATGCTGACACTACAGACATCAATAAAAACTCAAGCTCTAGTGGACCTGAGGCTTCATCAAGTTCAACATCTATTCAAGCAAAATCGGATGCCACGGGTGAGCAGTCTTCAGGTGAAATCAAGCTAGAAGCCCCCGGGAATCAGGACTCTGCTTCTTTGGCACCTCGGCAGGAAATTAAAACAGAGGTCAAAGACTGTCAGAAGCACCCTGAGGTAGTAGACCAGCAAGCTGTTGGTAACACCTTAACCTCAAACCAGCAGGGAGCGCTCCCTGACTCCACCCCGGTCCTGTCTGGTTTACTCATTAAGCAGCAGCCTGAGGAGCAGTCATTAAATCCAATGGTTGAATCTGTCAGTCAAGCCAGTAACCTCATGCCCCAGCAGAGCCAAGTCACTGACATTAAGCATGCCTCTGAACTTAACATGAGTCAAGCAATACCTGATGCTACCACTGCAGGAGAAACTTGTATGGGTGGCTTTGGGACAGACCACCAGGCGGGGCTATCTTCTGGTATTGACCAGACTGGTTTGACCCAGGCTCAGCAGAGCGCATTAAACGCTGCAATAAGTCAGCACAACCAGCAACAGCACCGTCCTCTTCTGCTGGAAGAACAGCCATTGCTCTTGCAGGACCTCCTCGACCAGGAGAGACAAGAACAGCAGCAACAGAGACAGATGCAAGCCATGATACGACAGCGCTCCAGTGACTCCTTCTTTCCAAACATTGGTAAATTATCAAAAGCACAACTTCTATCTGTCATATGAGATACAGTTGTGAATTACCAGTGTTTTTTGCAGAGAGATTATTTCTGACATATGTTTGCCATTTGCAGATTTTGATTCCATCACTGACCCAATCATGAAAGCAAAGATGGTTGCTCTGAAGGGAATCAACAAAGTTATGGTTCAGAATAGCATGGGTATGCCTCCAATGGTCATGAACAGGTAACAATTACTTTGATAATTGAAGAATACTACAGAGTGAATTCAAGTGATTCCATCTAATTAATGGTGTTTTGGTTTTTTTTTATATAAGTGTGACTGTATTGGTGGTCTTCAAGCAGTAATAATGATACACTTGTGATTCATCATCTTTGCTTTTGTCTTACTATGAAAGTGTATTGCTACTGTTATGATTAAATGTTAAAGGTTGTGCTCTTACCACATGACAGATTTCCTCCTGGCCCTACACCACCTCTCCCTGAAAGCACTCCACTTCCCCCCCAAGTTGTTGGACAGGTAAATGAACTTTAAATAAGTTGCATGGGTTTTATTTTTAAAAAATTGGTTCAATGTAAGAGTCTCATAACATTTATCAATTCTACACTCAGGATGGCAAATTGACGCAAGTAGCAAGACCAAATCCTCCAAACTTTGGACCAGGTTTTGTCAGTAAGTTCTCTAACAGTGTATGTGCATCTTAAACTTTTTGGTTTGAAGCTTTTGTCAGGCTTAGGAATGTTAAGATGTTTGTTTTCTGTGCTGTCAAGATTACTAACAAAAGAGCCCTTTTCTTCTTTCAGACAATGCTCAGAGGGCTCAATATGAGGAGTGGCTCCAGGAGACACAGCAACTACTTCAAATGCAGCAGAAGTTTCTGGAAGAGAAGATCGGAGCTCACAGGAAGTCTAAGAAAGCTCTGTCTGCCAAACAGAGAACGGCTAAAAAAGCAGGGAGAGAGTTCCCTGAGGAAGATGCTGAGCAGCTCAAACATGTCACAGAGCAGCAGGGTGTAGTGCAGAAACAGCTGGAGCAGGTAAATGCTTGGCCTGTCAAGCTCCTCCACAGAATTTCTATCTCAGCTCTTCTCACAATAGCTGCCCTAAGCATTGTCTCTTATTTGGCCCTCTCTAAAATATCTTTTCTCTTTATAATTAGACTAAAAAAATAATCAGAAGAGTAAGACTAAGTTGTGATTACAAACAAACACTGTAATTAGAACTAAGCCCACATAGGAAGGTAAACATAAATAGAATTTTTATTTTATCTTTGATTTTTATTATACTTAATTCCTTTCCTGAGGTTGCAGAGACATTTTCCCTTAGAGCTGCTCGTTTAGCCTACATAAGATAAATGTTATGACAGCTCTGACAGCGTAATTGAAAGATTGTCTGATAGTTTTATAAATGCAGTTTTTATATTTCCAAGTATATTTGAAAAGAAATATTCTAAACAGGCCAACCTGTGTCTTCTTGTGGAAGATTGGAGATATAAACCTCTTGGCTCATTGAAATTGCTATTACCCTCTTCAAACTAAATTATTTTGTTATAATGTAAAGACAGCACTTTCTCCTTTGGCTCAAGCCTTCTTTATAATTTGTCTTGTAAATCTGATGAAACACCTTGTGAACAAGATATTATTCCTAGGGGTGAAAAATTAAACTGAAAAAAGAAAGGGATATTAAAATTTACTTTGACTAAAAGTTAATTGTTTTCAGTATGAATACAGTATATTGTATTTCATGTTTTTTTTCTGGTCACTTTCATTAAAGTTGTAGATTTACATCAATTTCTGACAGTCAGGGCTGCAACACATTCAAGGATAAATTGTTGTTCCATTTATTATTATATTTGACAGATGTTAAGAGATGGAGGACACCAACTGATAACACATTTTTTGTTTCATTTTGTCGTATTCTTTCTGTAAACAAGCCTCATGATGTACAAAAGCACAGAGTCTTCATTGTTGTGTTGTGTGTCTGTAGTTGAACCACACATTCTTTTTTTGGGACTAAAGAGGGACCTTCACTTGCAGATTATATATTTTACTGATGAAGGCAAATGTTAATTATTTTTGACAGATTGCACTAAAACTACTATAGTATTTTCTGCTATAGGGATTGAATGCACATCCTATTCAATCTGTTCTGATCAATTAAAACAGGCTTTCTGTAACTCATACATATGCTTTTCTTTTTTAAACTGTTTTCTCAAACTGTCTGTAAAAATTTGCAATGTATCACAGTGTGCTTAATTATAACCCTTGTATCATCTGCCGGTTGCATTTCTAGATTCTCCAATACACAGCTTTAATTATTCTTCACTTTTTGTTGTATCACAGATGATTTTAGACTGATATTATTTGTGAATGTCATATTTTCTTTCAGATTCGTAAGCAACAGAAGGAGCACGCTGAGCTCATAGAAGAATACAGAGTTAAACAGCAGCAGAACAATATGACGCCTATAATGCCTGGAATGCACCCGGTTCCAGGTCCTGCTGGCATGGTCCCCAGTGGGCCACCAATGGTCCAACCTCCTTTGAACCCCATGATGCAGATGCCACTTCATCCTGGCCAGCAAAATGCACCTCCACGTATGCCCAATCCACCTCCTGGATGGCATCCTGGTGCTCCTATGCCTATGAGCGGACCAGGAATGCCACCTATAATGCCCCCTCAGGTACCTGTGGGAAACCCTGGTCAGCCTCATCAGATGCAAATGGGTCCGCTACCTCAGCATTCACAAATGCCCATGGAGCCTCAAGCACCACCAGCTCCACCAGCTGGGGTAAAACCCATGCCAACAGGTGGTGTGAAGTTTGATGACAACAATCCCTTTAGTGAGGGCTTCCAGGAGCGTGAGCGGAGGGAGAGGCTCAGGGAGCAGCAGGAGAGACAGCGGGTGCAGCTCATGCAGGAAGTCGAACGGCAGAGAGCTTTGAAACACCGTATGGAAATGGAGCAGCAAGGTATGATGGGGCAAGAGGGGAACATGGCACCACTGGCACAGATGCCATTTTTCAACACGGAGCTGCCCCAGGATTTCATGCAGCCGCAGAGGCCTCCTTTACAACATCAGCAACAGGCGGTGTTTCCCCAGCAGCAGGGTATGCAACCAGGTATGGGGTCACCACCTGGGACATTCCTACAGGGGGAAAGGAGGGGCATGATGGGCAATGGTATGATGCCTCCAGACATAGGGCCTGATAATCTTCCTCTGCAAGGCCCTAACTTTCCTCAGGGACAGCCACGACCCCGTCAGTTCAGCGGACCAGGAATGATGTTGCACATGCCGGGCGAGGGTCCACCATTTGGGGGTGACACAGCTACACCGCTGCCTTCCAACTTCCCAGGGTCAGGCCAGTCTCTAATCCAACTCTACTCCAACATCATCCCAGATGAGAAAGGGAAAAAGAAAAGGAGTCGCAAAAAGAAGAAGGATGAAGATGCAGACTCGGTGAAGACTCCCTCAACTCCTCACTCCGACCTAACAGCTCCACTCACACCCTGTGTATCAGACACCTCTTCAACTCCAACCAGAAACCCGCATATTTTTGGAGACCAAGACTTGTCAAGGTCCCCCTTACTGGGCTCCTCCACCCCTAGTCACTCAGAACTAGAGAGGCAGCTTTCTGGAGGGCAATCTGGACAACCAAGTCTCTCCTCAGATACAACAAGGATGCAGGCTCAGGAACATGACCGGATCCTCAGCAACATTAAGCTGGAGCAGACTGATGCCAGTGAGTGTCGTGGGCCAAGGGAAGGGTCCATCAGCTCAGAAATGAGCTCTGTGAAGCAAGAAGGAGGGAAAGGCAGCGCATCTCCCTTTGCTGCTGGGCAAAGTCCCAACAAGGGCGAAGCAGGCAATGAACTACTGAAACACCTTCTGAAGAACAAGAGTACACCTCCACCTGGAATGCCCCAGCAGAGGTCAGAGGAGACCCTGCGCTCAGAGGAGGAGGAGCCCACAGACTGCAAATCCCTCCTCAGGCAAAGCTCCATGGACAGCAATGGGGTCAGTCTTTGTGTTAGTCATACTGTTATAAAGAGCTGAGGGGGTGGTCAACATAGTGAGTCATGGACAGGCTAAGTGATTCAGATGGGAGGCACAGCATAGTTAAATTGTCATTCAAAAATGATCAGCTATGACTACGATATGAGTCACTGTTTATTGTTTGAAAACATCTTACTTGAAGCCAGTGGTGCTGCCTAAGTAAATGTCAATTTTATTCATGCCTTTTTATTGAACTGTATCTTTTTTCGTCTACAGGCATACTCAGATGGCGTTCCCGACTTCCCCGGACCTTTACTTCCTGAACAAGAGAAAAAGAAAGGGAGGAACAAAAGAGCTCCAAAAGGAGGGGAGAAACCTGCATCTCGCTACAAAAGGAGGAAGAAGGAAGGGGATGAGAGACAGCTGATGCACTCTGGCCCTGATACTGTAATGACCCAAATCAAACAGGTAAGATAGGATGCAGGACAGTAGCACTACCTTATATCGTTTTAAAATGAGTGACACTGTATTCTTTTCTTGAAGAATAAATAAAGGTAGAATCAGAATTCTTTATTTTGAAATTTACATTATTACTACTGGAAAAGGAAAGTTATCTCTACCGAGTGTACAGGCACTCATTACCTGTGTCATAAGTATGTTACAGTAATTATGTACTTATTAGATGACAGTTTCTCACACATGTATTATTAGCTCTTGATGAAAGTGTGGGGGCACGATTAAATCCTTCTATTTTTTTTTTTTTTCTTTTATACTATAGGAAACCTACTGTGTCATTAGAAATGTGATCAAGTACTGTATAATCTTCAACATTTAATACAGCTTAGTGAAAAATAAAGTATTATGAACAGTAAAATGTTGATTTCCTACAAAAATAGTAGAAATAGGGTCTAAATGGTGAATGCTGCCATATTTGGTCTTGAAGAGTCTGCACAGTTAATTTCAATAACCATTTGACCATCTGGACTCTGTTTTGAGTTCGGTATTTGGACCAAAAATTTGAGTGTTCTTTCAGTAGTGAATCCAAACTTTAGAGCTATTTTTTAAAAGATCTCACATCAAGCAGGAGTGTGCGTAAGTTTACTTCTATTGGGCATTTGCAGGGACAAAAAAAAACTATATGATAGCTTATCTCTGAATGCTGTTTAAAATTAGATTATTCAAGTCTCCATCATTCTGTGTGAGAGCTCTTAAGTAAACACTACAACCACCCACCAAATTTAGGCTTTGGTTCACTGTTTCCTCTTGATGCAAAGCAAGTCATCAGAGGGAGAGAGAGGGGGGGTTAAACATGCTACTTTTCATTCACATGGGTTGGCAAATGTAATGTCCTGCTGTGAAACATGGAAAGTGTGAGACAAGTTTATCAGTCTATCCAAAAGTACTGAGTGTAAATATTTTACTTTGAGCACTGTGTATACACATTGGGTGTGCTAATGCTATGCCATCTTACATTTGTTTTGAATTTGATTTTTGTTTGTTATAAATGTTCTTCAGTTTATGTTGTTTTTGTGTGTCTTCTATTTAATTGTGCTCATGCTTCATGCGTCTTTCTTGACACAGCAGTTGTCCCTGTTGCCACTGATGGAGCCGCTGATTGGGGTCAACTTTGCCCATTTTGCTCCTTATGGAAGCGGTCAACTCAATGGGGAGAATCTCTTGTCTGGTACCTTTGGCAGCGCCTCCCTCGATGGAGTATCTGACTATTACTCCCAACTGGCCTACAAGGTAAGATCTGTATACCATAAATCCATATTGTGAGTATATAGAGTGTAAATTAAACATGGAGCATGATGTGCTGACATCACATTGGCCCTGATTTCTAAAGCAGAGTAACCTGAGTAATCCACCAACACCGCCGGCATCTCTTCCTCCCACACCACCACCTGTAAACCGTCAGAAAATGATCAATGGATTTGCCACAACAGAAGAGCTGGCAAGCAAAGCTGCTGCTATGGGTAAGGCTTCAGGAGAGTGAACTTTGTGTCAAATTTCATAAAAACCATTTCCTTCAAATAAGTACAAAGTATTAAAACACTCAGGTTTTATTTCTTCTATTTTGTTAGACCATTTTTAGTCTGATTTCTGTGGGGATATAATGTAATTCCTCATTCATTTTCATTTTCTGTCTTTTTTTTCAGTATCCAAAGGACTGGTTCCAAAGCCACTGCATGTTCCATTTAGGACAGAAGAAGATCTGCTTGCCCGGGCCATTGCTCAGGGACCTAAAACTGTGGATGTTCCAGCTTCTCTGCCCACCCCACCCCACAACAACCAGGAGGAGCTCAGGTGACGGATAATTGATCTCTGAAATGATGTCTTTGCACTTTAAGTGATCCAAAACTGTCATTTTGTTATCGAGGACTATGTCTGACCTTTTATTCATGTTATGTCTTATTTGGGCTCTGTGATTTTGACAAACTGTCATTCTTTTTTTGTCCTTTCAAAATAACAGTAACAGAGGACAGGAGCCTTGCAAGGACAGGGACACGCCTGATAGTTTTGTTCCATCTTCATCTCCTGAGAGTGTTGTTGGCATGGAGATCAGTCGTTATCCAGATTTGTCCCTGGTGAAGGAGGAGCCACTGTCCCCTTGCCTGTCTCCTGTCCTCCCCATGCTTCCTGCACCTGATGGGAAAGGTAAACGAATAACTATCAAATTATGAACATAACGAAAACCTTTATTTTGACCTTGCATACACAGTGTGGCAGTCTTTTCTCATGATTGTGCTTCTTTTATCCTACAGGCTCAGAGATCAAACTGCAAGATATAAAGACCGAACCCTCTTCAATGTTCTTTGGCTCCCCCTTTGGCCCCCTGTCTAATGACTCCAAACAAGGACTGGTTTCTGTGGCCATCACACTGAGACCAGCTGCAGCTGAGGTAAGAATACTCACTGTGCTTCAGTGTGGTTTTGTAGAAATTCAGCTTTGACATCACTCTGTTTTTCAGGCCCTTAAAAAGAAAATTCCATTTTTCAGTGAAGTTGTTACTTTTCTAAAGTTGTGTCAATGTACGTGTTGCTGTAAATTGTGTTCTGGGAAAAAAAAAAGTGTTGATCACATTGTAATAAAACAAAACTCAGCATAAAACAGCACACATCACATGCCTCCTCAGTAAAAAAAAGAGCTACTTGTCAAGTCAAAATTGTTATCCTTAAATATACTCTCCATCAGTAGAGGTAAGTGCAAATCCAGTAATATCTGGTTTGAGAATATATCAATTTACTTTTTGTAAGTAATTCCTTTACTCTGATTTTACCTTAGACCATACATACTTTTTTGCAAGTAGGGATGTGATTGAATTCATAATGATCTTTTAATTCTTACATTTCCTGTTTAACTTGCAGAAACCTTTTTTTTTTTTTTGTGTGTGTAAAAAGCCACTTTCTGTCCAAAGATCATAAACGAAAGCAATGGTTTCAACCTGGTGATATATTTTTAAGTATAATATATGGGTCAGATCAAGCAGTAACATGTGGACACATTTCATGTTCAACAGTCTGTCAGGTAATCAGAGTAACTAATTATGTATAACAAAATTTTGGGAGATAAAATTTTTAGGCGAAAAATGTCAAATTACTGCTTGGTAACACATGGACTTGAAACGGACAACAATTATTCAAG
Source organism: Ostorhinchus cyanosoma (assembly GCA_029814465.1). Lineage (NCBI taxonomy): Eukaryota > Metazoa > Chordata > Actinopteri > Kurtiformes > Apogonidae > Ostorhinchus > Ostorhinchus cyanosoma. The sequence goes on from JAPTYQ010000010.1 coordinate 17,002,520, forward strand.
CTTAACCGAAACATTCAAAACAT
>JAPTYQ010000010.1:17003276-17016666 GCA_029814465.1 Ostorhinchus cyanosoma
GTCAAATTACTGCTTGGTAACACATGGACTTGAAACGGACAACAATTATTCAAGCTTAACCGAAACATTCAAAACATTTGGTTCACAATAGAAATTGATATCAACTAGGACAAAACCTTTTAGATATTATGTTCAACTACTTTTTTTTCAACAAGTGGTATTTTAAAAAGGAAAACCCTTCCATAAAATAGAGATCTTTAGTCAAAAAATTAGCCCACTTGATAAATGATGTGTGCAAATGTACTTTTTCATGTTGATGATCACTTTTGCTTGATCGGATCCATGTGCAATGTAATTAATGTGATTCAACAAATCATTGCTTGTTTTCTCAGAACATCACTGGCGTAGTGGCAGCCATTTCAGACCTCCTGTGTGTGAAGATCCCCAACAGCTATGAGGTCAGCAGCACCCCAGACAGGGGGCCCGGGTCAATGCTCAGCGGTTCGAGGGTGGGCCCCAACCCCATGGATCCCCGGGCTCCAATGCTCTTTCACTCACAAGGAGACAATGGGTGGCTTCATGGACGACCAGGACCGATGATCAGGCCCAGTGGAGCACCAGGGATGATGCAACAGCAGCAAGCACATCATTTCCGTTTCCATCCCAACAGCCCAGGTAGGAGAATAAACCTAAATTAAACAAGAGCATCTCTGATTCCCACATGTGCTGTAATACAGTTTTTAATTAAAATGTCATGTCTGATTTAAGCACAACATAATGACTCCCTGTGAATAAGCACAGAGCAGCAACGCAATTAGAATATTGTAATTGTTTGTCTGTGGCAGAGCACAGGTGCTGACAGGCAGCCCTACTGATTTCAATCATTTCTGATTGGACGACAAATAAACGTCTACTTAATGTGATCTAAATATATTCTGTGGTTGTCAGAACTCAAATATTTAAGAATTGAAAAGTTGACATCTCCTGAAGAGTTTATTAGCAAGAGCAGCTGCCTTATTTGCCCGGTCAAATTGTTATCCCTCTGTTCTGTTTTCCAATCTAATATTTATGTGTTTACTTGGTGGCAAGTGTCATATCTTTAAACGGTTATTATCAGAGATATGTTCTGAAATGCTTATGACTTTGTGTTGCTTCAGGTGCAGCTGTAGTGAGAGCTCATGAGCAGAAGACCCCCAGTAGCCCTGGATCCAAACCTCAGTGGTGCTGCAACTGTAAGGTGGTGGTTCTGGGAAATGGAGTGCAGAAATCTGTCAGAGATCTCCCTGCCCACATGAAGGTACAGAACAAAAAATACAATGACCAAAATAAACAACATGCAATTTTTCATCTTGGTTCAAAATAACTTTGTGACCACATACCCTTGCCTCTATTCTGTACCGTATCTTAGCTATTCAAATATTTCATGTATTGGGTGTTTTTTTCTTAACTTCCATTAATATCAGTTGTGTATGAGTTGTTCATTTTGGTCAGTCTTTGATATCTCACGTCATTACATATTATATATATATATATATATATATGTTTCTTAATGGACTTCTCCCATTAGGAATCTGAAGGCCGCTGGAAAGCCGAAGAAGACCTGGTTTTCTGCAGTCACAGCTGCTTCCTTCTCTATTGTTCATCACCATTGCAATCTAGATCAACCACAGAAACCAAGGTTGGTACCACTCTAAGGCATGCACGAACACTGCATGGAGTGAGACAGAAAAAATGTCTGCACCCCAAACCGTAGCTGTATAAGATTGTCATCGTGTTTTGTCATGTTACCATGGCGTTACAGCAGAAAGCATGTCAGATGAACCAACAACAAAGCTTTTATTTATACAGTTTCATGTGAAATTTCAAACACTGTGGCTTTCACATGTCAGCAGACATGTGCAGGTCTTCAGACCACTGTAGAAATAAAAACAACCTACTGTCAAAATGAGCTTTTTGGTTCCAGACACTAGACCAAAAGTCCTGTCTACCTGCAGTGGAAATGCAGCTTAAATTAACGTCCAGCATTTGTCCTATTTAATTTTTCTAGGAAACGGTGAACCTTCTTCGTGACTCTCAGCAGACAGAAATCCTCTTTAAAGCCCAGCACCAGTACAGTAACAATATGTCCTCACTGGATGTTCATTGCCTGGCTCAACTTCAGCCCAAGCAGTCTCCCCCGTCCACCCCTCCTATTCCTTTCCCTACAGCAGGTGGAACACCCAAAATGGAAGTAAAATCTGATGCCATCAAAGTGACAGTGAAGCTGAAGGCCAGGCCGAGGTCCCACGATGGCTGGCACCAGGGAAAGAGACAGAAAGGGCTCCGCTGGAGGAAGTGGACTGTTCAGGTGGTGGTGCCAAGAGGAAACTCCCAGCTGCCAGATGAGGACAAGATTGATGACCTCTTGAGGAAACTTGGGGCTTCCTTGCGCCCCCCGTCTTTGCTGCGGGATCAGAGACGATGCTGTTTCTGCCACCAGTTTGGAGATGGGATCACTGATGGTCCTGCTAGGCTGCTTAACCTAGATCTTGATGTGTGGGTTCACTTAAACTGCGCCCTGTGGTCGACTGAGGTGTATGAGACGCAGGCTGGTGCCCTCATAAACGTGGAGCTTGCGCTGCGTCGTGGTCAAACAGTGCGTTGTGCCTACTGCCAACAGACTGGAGCGACCAGTGGCTGCCACCGCCTCCGCTGTACCAATGTCTACCACTTCACCTGTGCTCTGCAAGCTCAGTGCACCTTCTTCAAGGACAAAACCATGCTATGTCACGCTCACAGGCCCAGGGGCACAGCCGGACAAGCTCTAGAACACGAGCTGCGTTGCTTCGCTGTTTTTCGTCGTGTCTACGTCCAAAGAGATGAAGTGCGCCAGATAGCCACTGCTGTACAGCAGCCTGAATTAGGCTACACCTTCCGAGTTGGCAGCCTCGTCTTGCACGCCATGGGCCAGCTAACTCCTTTACAAATGGCGGCCTTCCATTCACCAACAGCCATATTTCCAGTCGGCTATGAAGCTTGCCGTATTTACTGGAGCATGCGCCATGGTAACCGCCGTTGCCGTTATGTCTGTTCCGTTGAGGACAGAGAAGGCCTGCCAGAGTTCAACATCAGAGTTATCGAACAGGGCTACCAAGATCTGGTCCTAACAGACACCACTGCTAAAGGTTTGACTGATTCATCATTTCATTATGAACTATGATTGTGTGTTTGGCAGTAGTCTAACATTTTTATTTCCACTGTGTCTCTTATTAGGAGTGTGGGATAAGGTTCTGGGTCCTGTAGCTGAGAAAAGAACTGAATCAGGCACTTTGAAGCTCTTTCCAATTTATCTGAAAGGGGAAGACCTGTTTGGGCTCACAGTCTCTGCAGTTGCTAAGATCGTTGAATCGGTTTGTTTCTGTCTCTTTGATTTCAGTAAGGTCAGGTTTTCAGTCTAAACAAATATGGAGGCCATGATCTGACCATGTTTGTTCTACTCTAATCTCTTTTTCAGCTCCCGGGAGTGGAGGCTTGTGACAGGTACTCTTTCCGTTATGGACGCAACCCTCTTGTGGAGTTGCCTCTCTTGTTCAATCCAGCTGGCAGTGCCCGTGCTCAGCCCAAAACCAGCTCTCCCTTCACTTCACTGGTTATAAGGTACCTGGGTGACACACATGGTCATTTCAGACCATGCAGACTGACATTTCTTAAATTACTAAGAGCATGTTGAAATACTACCTGTTGTTTTAATTTCCCTCCTTTTTTTTGATGTAAAGACCACAGCCACAGGTTGTGTCTAACAGCAGTGCCAGATCTAACCAGAATTTAGCCCAAGGAGAAGGCGGCACATCTCATGGCAAGCCTCCAGTAGTGCATCCCAGGTCTTCTCAGTACCGCTGGATGAAGAGTGAGTGGAGAGCCAATGTCTACCTGGCTCGCTCTCGCATCCAGGTGAGATGTTTCATTCATAAACTAGTAATGCTGTGCTCTTTAATTGTTTGTTGTGGACACATTTACTACGTACTTGTGTGATGAATTCACAGGGCCTGGGGCTGTTTGCTGCACGGGATATTGAAAAACAAACTATGGTGATTGAGTACAATGGAACCATCTTGCGTAATGAGGTTGCTGTCAGGAAGGAGAAGACTTATAGAGCTCAGGTATAAACTTGTTTATCACTGATATAACATACCTATCGTTCAGAGTTGCATCATCAACACTAACAGATGTATATATATTTTTTTATCATAGAACCGAGCAGTGTTTATGTTCCGCATCGACAGCCAACATATTGTTGATGCCACCCTCACTGGAGGGCTTGCAAGGTAACCTATTATTGTTTTATACTTATTTGACATTTTTGTAACCATGTAGTCATATTAAATGACATTTCTTTCCTTTATTTTTATATTTATCATGGTAGATTTGCCCAAAACATGTATGGACGGCACATACACACAACACTCATCCTCGGTACTCATGACACACACTGCATTAATGCCCTTCTCTTTTAAAACATGTCCAATACAGTAATTCGATAAAGCTGTTGATTGCTCTCAAGTACATTAAACATTGGATTTAAACTAATATATGCATAAAAAGTGCTTCTTTGCATTGTGTGATATACAGCCTTGGCTGTACTGCATTGCTGCTGCAAGGTCTTTCCACAGATTGAAAGCACAGTAGAAATCATAATGTCTAGTTCTAAATGCATAATAGTTTCAGACATAAATAGTGCAAGTTTTGACTTTTTTCAAATCTAGAGTGGAACGTCAAGTTCTAGTTTCTGATCACATTTTTAATTGTATCACGTTTTACAAAGACCTATTTCATGTGCATTCTGTTTTACGCTTCTTTATTCTTTTTGGTCTCCGGTGTTGAAATAGTAATGGTTGAAATAATTGATGATTCTTACAGTTTTCTAGGATTGGAACATGTACTGTATCTTCTTACGGAGTATTCTATAGAACAGTGTGTTCTGTGGAATAATTTGTTCTCATCTACAGATATATCAACCACTCTTGTGCTCCAAACTGTGTTGCTGAGGTGGTGACCTTTGAAAGGGGCTACAAAATCATCATCAGTTGCAGTCGCAGAGTCGAAAAGGGAGAAGAGGTGGGATTTTTTTTTTTTTTTACGCTACTTACTTGTACAGTTACGTTGCAGGAGATTTGCATTACAGTTGTTTACGATTTGAATGGAAAATGACATTTCTTGTTCATTTTACAGCTGTGCTTCGACTACCAGTTTGACACTGTGGAGGCTCAACATAAGATTGCTTGCCACTGTGGAGCTCCTGAATGCAGGAAATGGATTAACTGAGCAAAACGACAAACCTAAATGCATTCCTTGCGATAGTGTGTGGACGGCGTTACTTCTTCACAGAGAAAAAAAATGCTTCACACTAATGTCATTTCATGAATGAGCAGAAGGCCTGAGCCCTAGGAGAGATGAATTCAGTTATGTCATGTTCATCAAGATTGTGGGAAAAACAAGGTGGTGGAGGAAGGGAAAAGTAACACAGTAGCAGGTTGTGACTTGTGCCATATATGAGAGGCTCTGTTGTATTAGATGCCTCTGTCTGTTTGTGTGTTTGTTTGATGTACACGGGGTGAGGAATCCACCAGCGAATGAGAAAGCACTGTGCAGGGTGCGGCCTTATTGCTTACTAAGGGCAGGCCCTTTTGTTTCATACTGTTAATGTATACCGTATGACTAAATGTAGACATCACTGAATGAGGAATGTACAGCAATGAATACCGCGAAGGGAATATTAACTTGCACTAAAGAAAAAAAAAAAACAAAAACAAAAAAATACACACACACACACAAAAACTTTTAAAATACTTGATTCCATGAGTCAGTTTTATCATAGGTCTCTGTCATGTGATTTGTGTGGAATTCGAGAGGTTTTGTATTTATTACTGAGTGAATGAATTTTATTCTCAAAATGATGAGATTGAGTTAAAGAAGGCTAGATTGCTATTGTTTTTGAAGATTGAAGAAGACATGCTGTTACTTTTGTATAAATGTACATAAAGAAAACTATAGGAATAACCGACCAAATACTACCTTAACCTTCTTGATGTTTGGGTGTTTTTAAATTGTTGTTTTGTTTGTCATTGAAATTTATTTAAGATGGACGTTATTTCAGTTTGAGAGTATATATTATGATTATTCTGTACAGAATTTGTAATATAACCACAATAACTCACAAAATATTTTTGTTGTATTAAAAGTAAGGTATTGTAGCGTAGTGTTTTGTGACTTACACATACTTTGACCACTCAAAAAAGAAATATTTTTGTTGACTAACGTAACAAGGTATCAGTTACAGAATCAAAAAGGAAAAAAAAAAAACTCAGATGAGATCATTCTGATCTGTTTGCTGTTAATCAGGTTTGATTTTAAACTGTGAATTAGATTTTGAAACCCAAAAGCAACTTTTTAACTTTTTAACACAAGTAGGTTCACCAACATGTATTTACCTGTTTATGTTTTTATGTTGCTTTTAAATAAAGGTGCAAACGTCTAATGGCATTGTAAGTTAGACGAACCAGTGCGTGACAGAAAGAATCGTATGGGGAACTATTATTTGGAACTGAGGATTGTTCTACCTTTTGGACAGAAATGGCATTCTCCTTAATCAGAAATATTTCTTATACTGACACTTCACAAGTCACAGGCTTAGAAATGGAAGAGTTTTTGCGTGCACAATTTCAAGTTGACTGTAAAATTTTGGAGACAGTCTTAGAACTTGTAATGTATATGGCATGTATTTTTTTAACTTTCCGAAGACTCAATTGTATATATTTTCTCAATGAATGGTTGTAACAAAATTGTTTCTTGGATATTTTTCTTCTCTTGTATGATATTACATCATCCTGCCAGTGTGTTTGTGCTACATTTTCTTGGTCGTGTAAAGTAGTTTTCTTTCATTTTCCCTGTTTCCCCCCTTATTCTTTTTTTTTTTTTTTTTTTTGGGTTTTTTTTTGTTTTTTTACCTGGATGCAGTGAAGATCTGCCTGGAGTTGGTGCATATGGCGTTAATTGGACTGTCGTGACCTCTGACCTCTCCTATAGGTGTGAAGTTGTCTACGTTCCACACCTTCAACATGCCGCCCCGACAGGCGCTCAGCAGCATGGGTCGACCCGGGACGTACGCCAGAGCACACACCCAGTCCTTATGGGCGTTGGGGATTTGCTGTGGAAAGGAGATAGAAAAAAAAAACACCAAATGTGAGACGGAGAGAGAGCGATCTTAAACCTAACGCAGTGATATTTTATTTCATATATATCTAGTGGTGGTGAGCGGTGGGGAATGTGAGTAATTGCACTGTGTGGGTTATTACATTCTTAAAATAGCACCACAACTACTAGCAAGTGAGTTTCTTGAGTAATTTCAGCTTTATGGATAGATCTAGCTTCTATATGCTCTTTAAAATGTGTTGGAGAGGAGAAATATTCTGTAAAGGCTCATTTTGACTTTCCACTGTAACATTCTTTAGGGATTAAAAGGTCTTCCGGCACCTTTAACGTCAAGCATATGCTATTTATGTATTGAAATAATTGCTCTCGCCTGAGCTCGGTTCTTTTGCTGCTACATCTCACAAATAGCTTCCTTCATGTTCTTTATTCCTTGTATTTTTTAAAGGTGCTGACTGCTCTGAGTGAACGGACTTGAATGAAAAATTCTCCCTGACAGTTTCTCTTGTCACGGAAGCAATGTTAGACATAATCAGTCCGAAAACTATTATTGTGCTAACTATGCACAACAAAACTTTAATGTCTCTTTTTTTTTGGATTGTTTTTATTTATTTTTTTTTATTTACCGCGAACATACTTGGGCTTGCAGATTCGCTGAGTTCCGAACAGTAAAACCCGTGCACATGAAGATAACATTTATTAAGCTTATCTACTTCATCCTGTTGTGCTTCATTCCTATTTTCATGGCGCATTTTGTGGTAAGAATATAATCAAAACTACACTCAAAGTAAGTTCGTCTCTATTTTTTTTTCTCACATGCCTGTGGAAATTTGTTTGTTTGTCTTTTTGCATCCCGCAGTACAGTGATATTTAACGCTTATGTGAGTCTGAGGCCCACACAGTTTGAGCAATAATCTATGAAATTTGTTCCACCTATACGAGCAAAAAGGGAATCACAGCTTCAACTTGTTTCATGTGAAGTGATTCTTCATCAACAATAGCCCAAGCAAAGAGTAAATTACATTTTCTGAGTGTCATTATTCAGATGGCTGTTATTAGCAGATATCCGTTCAGATATCCCACTGGTTTGAATAAACAAGGGTGTTTATTAAAAAAAAAGGAAAATACTTAGAAAAATGCAATGGCATGGCTCAGTAGTTCCTAATAATGCGTGATGGGCGACGGAATGGAAGAGGAATTTACATGGACTTTACATGGCTGTCAACGCATTTTAATTCAAGGGCCAAATTCAGCCAAATTTGGTCTGAAGTGGGCGGGACCAGTGCAATAATAACATAATTATATATTAATAATGCCGATTCCAAACTTTCTTTACATGATGAAAATGTTTACATCTACAAACTGTCCTTTAAAATAATGTGAATAACATGAACAACCTACACTTTCTTAAAAAAAATAAGTGCAATTTTAACAATATTCTGCTTCAGTTTATCATTTATACACGTACATTACAAATTACAGATCGAAGTGGATCTAGAAATACACAAAATATTTTATAACAGGCAGAATATTGGTCAAATTACACTTACTACTCTTAACACATTCAGTTTTTTCACATTTGTTCAGGATATTTACATTTATTATGAAATGATCATTGTTTTAGTGTAAATGCAGGAAAATTACATGAAAATATTTACATTTACAAAGAGAAAAAAATGGGAGTTTTGTGCATTTATAGGTTATTATGATAATATTTTCCCTGTTCTGTATGTGGAACCTGAAACAAAATTATTGTGAATATGTTCAGTGTAATTTTTGCATTTCACAAATTCATCCCAAGGGCTGGATTGGATTGGAAAGCATAAGTAAAAATCCTCACAGATGGATAGAAACAGTGCGTGGTCGGCTGAAACTGTGATTTAATGGACAGTATTCTGATCTACTGCATCAGCATGTCACCCTAATGGAAGAATTTGTTGGACAAGGAGGACATTTTCCATGCTTTAATTGACTGTGTCTTCTTGTTAACTGGCAGCTGTGACACCAGGCAGAGGCTCCTGCAACATCTTGAAGGTCTGAAGAATCCTGTTTACACATACATACCAATAGTCACACATTTTTGTGTGAAAATCTAGCTTAGCTGAGTCATAGGTGATGCATCTTGGGTAATCCAATTAAAGTTGCTGGTGTTTTCGAGAACCCTACCCCCCTCTCTGGACTCTGTTTTTGGGCTGAAGAACATCTATTTAGTTTGTGACACAGGCTTTAGTACTAATCATAATATACTAGTATAACCTGTGGACCTCTGGTTATTTGGAAATTAACCCTCCAAGATAAGTGTTTTTTTTTTTTTACTCAGATTCACTGACAACACTCCCCAGGTCGTACTTACGTCAAAGGCAGATTCACTACTTACAGAGAACTACTGAACAGAAAAATGTTCTTCCTGTAACTGTTGATTGATTTAAGTTTGTTTGTTGAGAAAATATCGGTTATATCCCGACATGAGCAGCTGTACTCCCACTCAGGACACTTTGAAAACTTTATCTCATCATCAGACAGTTTCCGTAGTCCTCAACCAGGAAAGAGTTAAACCAAGTGGTGCCAATCACAACAAACCCCGCCCCTCACAAAAGTTTTACCTGATTTATCCTATCTCTTATCATCGGGAAAACACATTTTTGTTGACCTTGACCTTTGATCTACATCCACCATGCACCTTTTAAGAAAATGTCATGGAAATTGGTCCAGTAATTTTTGCACAAAGTAGCTGACAAAAAAAAAGAACCAAATACAATACCCTCGCCTTCCCTTTAGAGATGCGGGGTAATAAAAGGCAGGACAGAAATAAAAATGTTACTAAATCTCACCAAATTACAGAGATGTCAATGCACACTGGGCTAATGCTAGTCTTGTGTGAATAGAGCTTTTGGTAAATCATGGGTGTTTTAAGGCAGCTGTTATTACCAATAACTGATCACTGCTCGACTCTGTGGCTCAGAAAAATGTCCTCTCTTTTCCACCGTGGTATGAAACATTCTATTTCTACTTACATTTCATCTTCATCTAAATAGCTCTCTAGACTGTTTAATGGACTTTAACAGAATATCTATGTTCACAGCTATATCATCCATTATCTGTGAGTCTCAGAAGGTTCCTAAAGCTTATGTGAGTAGATGAAAGCTTCATTTTAACAAAGCTACTCAAATTACCCAGAACATTTCCCAGACTAACTTGTCGGTCCTCATTTTTGAAGTCTTTCGTTGTGTAAAACCAAAAATAATAATGGTGGAACACACAACAGTTAAGCACACATCTCATCTTTATGCAGCTTGTATCTGGAACTGTAGCCGGTGGTCAATAAGTCAAAAAGAGCTTCAGATTTAAGCCAAAACATCCGTGAAACAGCCAAAATCCGTGTCCTACTTTTGACTGAATAAAAGTCTTCACCAGGAATACATGAGCACTTCTGCTGCTATAGCTCATTATCACAACAGGGCTTTACATGTTCTCCATCCAGCTCACGCTCTACCAGACCAATAAAAAAAAAAAAAGTATACAGATGAGACTTTGATATGCAGAAGAGGAGCTTTTTGAGACTATATAAATGATAATAAATGCCAAAAATGCATAAATGTTAAATATATTCACTGCTTTTAAAACAGGGCATCAGTATAATCTATTCCAGATCTGGCTCTCTGTTTATCTGAACCCTCCAATAGCTGGTTTCAGCAGGTTGTACACATCTAAAGACAACATCAGAAAAGACTGAGAAAGTCTGCAACACACAGTAGGGGGGAAAATAAAGATGAGGCAGCCAGTGCAGTCCAATAATACAATTTACCACAAGAACAAAATCAACAAACTTCTTTTTACTAAGTATATTAACATATCTATCATGCGAGTGGGGCTCTCTGAAGGACAGTATGCTTTAATTATAATACACTGCTGCACAAAAACATTATTATGCCCTACGCATTTTTTAAGTGAGAGGTCAGAGAAAAACAGCGAACAGCAGCATTCTTAGAAAAGAGAGACTTTCAATGTCTGTTGTAATATACTCTATTATACCCCAAGCCACAATCTGATCCTATTACATAATTGGACAGAGACTACTGAACCGGAGATGTTGTAAAAATGGAATGGGTTGGCTGCTTAACAAGTGAGGGTAAGGTCATACGGCACAGATCACAGCTCAGATTCTGCCCATTTTAATGCAGCCTACGCAGAAAGACATTAATGTTTTATAGGTTTACATTCTGGGTTTGGATAAACAAAGGCTATGAAATCCAACTTATGCAAAGTAACTTGGGAAAGTGATGTTCCATATGCATATGACCGTGCATGTAAATGAGTATGTTACCAACACCCACAAAGTCCATTGATATGCATTAATAACATTCGCTGGCTGATGGAAAAAAGATCCACAAGAGACAGTGCAGTTAATACCCGCATACACACGCTGTGACGTTTCCCTGTGGTACCTGTGGCTGTGATGCGTGTGGGCTCGAACGCCCTGATGTTGACACAGCGCTCTCCTGGCACATTACACTTGACGGCACTTTGTTGACTCTGTCCTCAGAGTGAACACTCTGGGCAATGGGAGACATGACAGGAGCACTGTGGTGGCAGAAATCTGTCCACAAACTGAACACCCGACTGGCAGCCAAGCGTTTCACTGCTGCAGTCATGCTAGTGTGTGATAATATGAATAAAGCCTCTGCCAGCAGGTAGGTTTAAGCCTGTCATGTATGTAAATACATGGGGGAGAAGCTCCCCTACTAGATAAACTGTGTCATCACCCGTGGACATTTCTAAATTAGCAAAAAGGTTAGCTAAATGTATTTGAATAATCTTCTTATAAACATGCAATCAACTTTTAACACCGGCTCAGTGTTTACAAAAGGCTTAAGGCTAATGATGATGATTATTATTCATCTATGATTAATATAGATTATTAGGGATTAATTTACTAAATACCTTTTACATTAATCATTAAGCCACATTATCTTTTAAATATCAATGAAGAGTCTATCTCAAACCTGAGCTGACGCCTTTAAATCGATTTTGACACTTCAGAAACAAAAGACAATCTATTTGTAATTCAATAAAGCCCTGGAAAGGAGAAAATCCTCAAAGGAGTGATATTTTGCTGTTTTTAAATGGAATGATGCATTTTCAAACATTTCCCTGTGGTCTACATGAACTGTAAATGCTCTGCTTGGGTCTGAATTCTTCATTAGTTCAACTCCACATGTCCATCTTAAACCCTATTTCTGAGTAATGACACTAGAAAGGTCATTTTGAGCGCTGGACCTTTAAATGCAAATGAACCACTTCATATCCCACCCCCTCCAGGTTGTTGACTCTGTACTCTCTGCTGTTCAGCCACTTGTGTTTGTTAATACATCCAGCAACTGAATATTTTTGGTAATTGGCTTGAAGTTTGGACATATTTTCAGTATGGACTCTGCTGCTGACAAACAAATATACTCGGAAAAATGTTTGTCGGACGTCTTGACCTTATATGTGCAAATACTGTGACATAACTAGTTATAAAACGTAACAAATTTAGAAGGAATTGAAATGGGCTTGATTTTTGACAGACTGAATATAAAGATAGCAGCACCTGGCAGGTTCAAATTCAAACCCCAAATATACGAATAAATGAACCAAAGATGAATAAAAGTGGGTTTTGCAAAATAAGAGCCCTTTAAATTTGAGAAAAGTACATGATGAAACCTTGCTCTATTGATGCTGTAAATTTCCATTTAACAAAATCCCTTTTAAGACAATAGGTTCACATATTATCTATTAACAGCATTTGAGAGTAAAGAGTTATTTTTTATCTCTGACTCGAGCAACAAAATGTCAGAAACACTAAGTCTTGGGGGAGATACACGTTTAAGACAGAGACAGACGAATCTTGAGAGAGAATATTCAATGTGAGTGTTTCCTGAACGCTCACGCTGTACACACCTGAGTAAGCTCCTGCTGCTCCAGGTCCCACTTCTTGATGCCGTTGTCTCGTGATCCGCTGAACAGTACATCTCCCTGTACGGCCAAACACTCGATGCCGTCATAATGAGGAGGCTCAAAGTTATGAGCTGGGCCTACGTTACCCAGAGTTCCCTCTGCTACGTCAAACACCTGAAGAGTGGACAGCAAGAGGCAAAAAGTAAATCTGTGACTTATGTCGTGAATGGAAGTTGAACACTTTTATTCAGCTATGTGTGTGTGTGTGTGTGTGTGTGTGTGTGTGTGTGTGTGTGTGTGTGTGTGTGTGTGTGTGTGTGTGAGTGTG
>JAPTYQ010000010.1:17016766-17033458 GCA_029814465.1 Ostorhinchus cyanosoma
CCGGTTGCCCCCCTTATTCTTTTTTTTTTTTTTTTTTTTTTGGTTTTTTTTTTTTTGAAAATGCCTTTTGAAGTGTACAGAGTATGAGGTTTGGAGTTTGTGGAGTTGAGTTTAGAAACATTTACAAAAATAAACTATTTTACATGTTAACAAGCTGTGTATAAGTTGTTGATGAAAGCACATTTTCAATTGTTAAATATGACAGATGAAAGAATAAAGCCATATGACATTGTTAGTTTCCCTGGAATTGGTGGTAAATATTTTAGTCACATTCTTTGTATATTCACACATTGAGTGTCTCCTCAAAAGTGCATTGTCATAAATGTCATTTATCTGTAATATTCCTTTCAAATGCTGAGGCCCTGCTTTCTGTGCTGGGTCTTTACATTTATCAAGCATCAGAAATACACCTGATGAAGTAGCTGCCTCTTGAATTAATTTGAAGGAGATCTGGAATGATGTTTTAGGCAAGATAAATTAATATGCATACATTTTAGTGTGTTTCAGGGAGGTGGCGCTGTAGCCTCCTGCTGCTCAAACACCTATTTTGTGGCCATGTTAGAATTTATTAACCTCAGCATTTCTTGAAGCTAAAATGTCTAACTTCTTTCTGTCCCTATGCAAAATAGTTAAATCTGAGTCATACTGACATCTATTGGTGGAGCTTCTATATACGGTAGTGTTACTGGTGTACTGTCAATATTCAGCCCCAGAGGAAAAAAAAATCCATTTCCTAGTTGTGTGGCACCATTTTTGCCTCGTCATGTTTTGCTAGTAGTACGAAATACTGCTATTTGGGAAAGGAAATCTGCTTATAGAAGCAATATATGAAGGTGTTAATATTTTTCTTTTATTGTGTTTTAATGACCTTTTTTTTTTTTTTGGAGAACATCTCGTTTAAAAGCATTTTTTAAGCTTCGTCCTGCGCATGACCAAAATATATGATAATGATATTTGTTTTACCATTTAAAGCCGAAAAGCAAATGTAAAATTAAAACGATGCATATGTTTTGTTTTTTTGTCTTTCCGGTGACGTAAAGGGGTTAGATTTCTCTTGGTGACAGACTTTTGCACAACACCTGTAAACAGCCGTCGGCGTTGAAGGTTGAGTCTGATTCGGAGATGCCAGCCCTGCCTCCGACGGCCGAGCCTACTTCCTGGTGGATGAGGTAGCTCCTCTGTAGTGTTGTCGTAGTAAGCAGAGCGAACAGCCGAAGAGAAGGCGGAGGTGGCTGTTAATGGTCTGCAGTCGCGATACAGGAGTTACACTTTTTTTTTACGCGTCGTAGTCGTTTGACGAAAAAACCAAAAACATGGGAAGTACAGTGATGGAGTCCAGCAAGGAGAGCTCGAAGAAAATGCCAAAGAGGAGAAGAAGTCTACGGATTAACATGCCAGTGAGTCGGTGAAGTATCATCTAATTTGGCCTCTTACTGAGATTACCAGAAAAACAAAAGTGGCTTGTTTGAAGTTTTGTTGAAATCGTGGCTAAAAGTTTGAGCGGTTATTAGCTTAACTAGTTTTTTTTGTTGTTGCAGTTACGCACGTGCGCGCGCTCTCCTGAGCATGATTGACAGCTGTCCCGGATCTCGATTTGTCATCTCATTGTGTTGAATCTGATACGAAAATACCCCCAAAAAGTGCTCTCTAATACTACCTTTAATGGCTCAAACACAATGCCTGCATTCACTTGTGGTTAGCGTATCAGAAAGTAATAATTCCTTAATATGTTGCCCTTATTTTCATGAATACTCTCTGCAGTAATGATGCATTTGAGGCCAACTCCCACTGAAATGTATACATTTACGTCCTTTGACAATAGGAAAGTACTAGCAAACAATAGAAACATTTCAGAGGAACCAACCAGCTCCAATACAGTGAGTCATGATTCATTGTGGTCACTATACCCAGGGCTTTGGTTTATTTAACTGCATTTTACTCATGCTTCATCTCCAGTTACTTCTATTCATCATTCTGGGCAGTTTGTGTCTGACTGAGCTTGTGTTTTCACTTTACCTAACACATCTACAAATACTTAACTGTGCACCTTTATTCAGTCTCTTGCTTTTTAACTTCACAACATCCCACTGATTGCCAAGAGCATATTTTAATGATAACTAATTAGATTGGTCATGTTGCATGGATATCAACACAGCTTCCAGGTATGGCACTACTGGACGAGATCCATCAAATCCACCTATTGAATGTTTTGAATCTCAAAACAACACAGACAGGTTACAATCTGTGTTTCCAGTTTGCTATTTATTGCAATGTATTATCATGATTTAGAAACATGAGAAACACTTGACCTATTCCTTACACGCATTCATAAGCAACTGCCAGTCCTGTTCAGAAGTAAGTCTATGAATAAAGAAGTGGGTCATAACCAGCTCTTAGGTACACTGCAGTACAAGAAGTCCGTGCCAAAAAATCTACTCTTTCACCTCAGAGGAAACACCTCAAGGTTTAATGTCATCTGCGTAATCAGCCCAGCCCATCTCAGCCCAGCCCAGTGTGTGTTGCATTATCCTATCTCTGTAGAGAGGAATGTCAAGCCCAGGGTTTGGTATGGGGAAGAAGCATGTTGCATTCTGTTTCAAGGCCATGTATAACAATAAAATGTATTTAAGAGTGACGCACTAAACACCCGAATATGATCATCTTATAAACAATTAAGACGAGCAACGCTGTCGTCTTTCTTTTCAATTTTTTGGTTTTCAGCTTTAGGTTACAGTGTCTTACAGGCATTTGTGTTACCTGCTATGACATGCCTTCTTTGTTTTCCTGTTGTATTTTCTAAATGTAGGCTTTATCCTTGACACCCAGCTCTGTTTCATGTGCAGGACTTTGGTGCGTTTACTTCGACACAAGCGGAGACGGGCAGCTCCTCCAAAAGTGGCACTCAGATGGTAGAGATGTTATTTTCAGTTAATGATTTCTGTGTTAACGTCTTTCATTTGCTTGCCTTTTTTCCCTCAAGCCTGTTTTTTTTTTTTTTTTCAGCACATGATTTATCTTGTCTCTTTGACTCTGTTTGTTTGGCTTGGCACACATTTTAATGTGGATTTAGGAAAGACAAAATATTAA
Source organism: Ostorhinchus cyanosoma (assembly GCA_029814465.1). Taxonomy (NCBI): domain Eukaryota; kingdom Metazoa; phylum Chordata; class Actinopteri; order Kurtiformes; family Apogonidae; genus Ostorhinchus; species Ostorhinchus cyanosoma. The sequence continues at coordinate 17,019,854 of JAPTYQ010000010.1, forward strand.
ACAAGGCCATCTTCTCTATTCTGCCAACCTTCATTGGCTCAGAGTAACATTACACCCACTGTGTCCAGGCATGGTCGGATCACATACAGGAAATTGATTTTTCTAAAAGAAACCATCCTTCTCCTGATGTTTGTTCTAATTGATTTGAAGAGGAATAAAACTGCCTCATATTGAGCTTTAAACTAATAATACATGCACAGTGCTGATAAAAATCCTGCATTGCCTTGTTTTTTGAGTGCTGGTTTACATCCAAAATCCTCATAGCTGATTCACTTGCCTTAACAAGCTCTTGCACAATGACAGAGTGAGAGTTGTCTGCAAACAGAAAAAAAGGGTGTGTGCTCTCACTCTCAGATTGGTCACAGGATTGGTTTAAACAGAAATGTGCGTATGGAGAGGGGCCAGCCTAAGCAAATACCGTACTGAATGCTTGTCAAGCAGATCCGACAAAATGCTCTTCCCCTTTTGATTTGGGCCTCTGGTGTCAGTGTTTGTACATTTTCCGTCCTTTGGAGCAGCTCTTTTTCTCTTTTCCTTCCTCATACCATTCTGCACCTTTTCCACTTTAAGAGTAGTAACAGGTTTTTATCCAAACACTCCTGTTGCCTTGTGCTGTTGTCAGTAATACTGTAGACTTGATGAGCAGAGATTTCTGCCCTGAATGCCTCGCTGTACTACAGCCCACAAATGGTTAAAAGATTTGTTGTTGGCATATTCAGAGCAGGCAGCCATCAGTGGTGGGAGGAGGCTCTCTCTGTCTCCAGCTAGATTGGCTGCCGTCTCTCATGTTTTGTTTTGGTATCTGTACAGCAAATAGAGAAGGATTTTTCAGTCTGTTTACATGATATTGGCCTTGCAAAACACACTTATAAACCCAGATATGACGAATATTGCCAGTAATGAAAACCAAGTGAAAGTGTTGAATCAAAAAGTGTCAATCATGTAAACCTGGGAATCAGTTTTGTGGTGTCTCATAACTAATTCACACTTTACCTAACATTATAACTATTATTAAAACTGATATGTGTCATCCTACTTTGAAGTTGATACTCAAATGTTCATCCTGCTTTTTTACAAAATCCCATAAAGTTTTACAATGAGGCCAAGTAAACAGTTTTATATCAGGGAGAAGGGGAAGTAACAAGCTTCCAAGTGCAATCAGCAGCTGTTGTTTCACAATAAATCTGTTCTGTGTTTGCTCTCTCACTTTGACCTTTCATTTTTATGTCTTTTTGCACTGTACATAAAACATGAAGAAAAGTAAGTGTCTTGTTATTGTCTCTCAGGGGGAGCGTCGCATCCGCTCAGCCAGTCCAATCAAAGGAGTGCCACTGAGGATCCCAGGAAGCAGCTCTCAGCTCCCTAGTCCGCAGTCTGCTCCTGTGCAATCGAAGACCAGCTCAGGTTCACCCAAAACTATATTCCCCTATCCTTCACACCAGACTTCCTCACCAAAGTCCCCCCGTCGTTTAAGCTTTAGTGGTATCTTCCGCTCTTCATCCAGTTCTGCAAATGCGAGCATCAAAATCTTCTCCAGAACCAGGAGAGGTAAGTCAAAACTATTGCACTGGTGCCCTTTCCTGACGTCATCATTTCCCACTGAATTCATACAAGCTGTTAAATCATCAGCACCTCATTGGAAATCTTAAGCAGGACTGTTGAAAAGCAAATCCTTTAGTTTGATTACTGCATTTAATAGTTTACTAAATGCACTAAATTAGTATGAAGAAAAAGCACAAGTCATCTCTGCACAACACAGATCAGTACTGACTACATTGTGTCCAGGAGAAGATCTCAAAGGAAGACACTTACAAAGGAAGTAAGGCACAACAGAAACTGTGAGTTATCGAAAGATCATTGGGGTTTCCTGCTCAAGTAGGAGGTAAAACCACATACAGGAACATAACAAACTATCTGATTTAGTTCATGAGTTCAGGTATTTATCAACTACTGATGGAACTGACATGAAAAACATGCCAGACAGCATTTTCTCAGTAGCTTTACTGTGTCAGTACAGAAGTAAGAATCTTGTTGTCATTGTTGTAACAAAAAGAAAAGATTCCGTTTTGTGATACCAGAAGGCCAACACAGTCACAAGTCTAGTCAAATAGAAGGCCGACCACTTGAGTGCAGACAGATGCTGCTTCATTATCTCTAATTCTTTAATACTGCTATCAGACGTTCATCTCAGAAAAAATGGGGAAATAATTTGCTTTTCAGTAAAGAAAAAAGCACTAAACAGTGGATTTACCAGATTAGATTACTGATTTGGTATTGCACAGCTATGTTGCATTCTCCATGTCTCCATAAAAATACAGTAATAACAAAAAAGGTTATGATATACCACTTAGACAATGAGATGATCAATAGAGCTAAAGTCTAATGTTCCAAAAATGATTATTTTTTTTTTTCAAAAAGGAGCACTTTTCAAAATCTAATTCAAGGACGACAAAATACTCCTATTCCACTGCTTTGTTTAGGTCCCAGTACAAGTATGCTCTTCTAAAGTCTTATTCATCACAATATAAGGCAAACAATTGAAGTATTTTTTTCTCTTTATTTTATGGTAACATTAGTACATACAAAGATGTGGAGATGAGCCACACCAAGGCACAACAAGGCCTTGTTTTATAAAGAACAGACTGAATAGGCAAATGTTTTTCTCTCATGGTTCCGTTTGTTCTGTGGTGGATTATTACATAACAAAAACCACCTTGTTTAACATGGAAACAGCCCCATTAAACAGCAGAAAGATGAGTCATATGTTTTTGGCTCGTACGTGTGGCTTTTCTTCCCTGTTTCCTCATAGAGGGTCAGTTGGCAGTGGCTGGTGGAATAGCTGTGTTGGGGCCAAACCTCAAGAGTCAACGCACTCAGTTTCCTCTGGAAGTTGTTACTGATGGTAACCAAACTAAAAGTCACCAAAACACACTTACTAGAGTGGCATCTCAATGTCAGTTGTTTAGAATTATAAGCATCAAATGTGGTTTTAGACATAACATCCTCTCTTTTCATCTGCTGACGAATAGTATGGCTTTCAGTGTCGCCACATGGAATAATGTTGTCAAACTTTCCTTACTAATGAAAACCATGTAGTGACTGAGAGGCACTGAGGCTACTCTATTTTTGTCTGCTGTTTTTGTAGATACTACTTCCACCACAAGGGTGTGCTGAAGTCATTGCTATGATTTACTAGTTCTGAGGTTAGTGTTTAGACCCCAGTGTTTATTAACTTCTATAGAATCTTTTTTTTTTTCATTTTATATGAATAATATATAACATTCTATAGTTGCACCCAAACTTCAGATGTTTACATATTATTCAGTAAAAGCCTTTTTTTTGTTCAGGTTCATATATACCCATGTTTGTTACAAATATGATCAGAATGTCTCTTCACATAGCTGGTTTAAATGTGTGTTTTCGCATCTGCCTGGACTCTGTCAGTCTCTCACTGCTGAAGGCAATTGTAGCGCTTTCATAGCCTTATCTGGAAGTGACCAGGAGCTCCTCACACAGCCATGCAGATTTTTCCCTCTCTCTCACTCTGTCTGTTGCTACTGTGTGCTGTATGTTGTCAGTAAATAAAGGAACTGGGCAGTTTTGATTTTCCAATTTCACAAATCACAGTCCCTAGATGGACAGTATGTTTCTTTTTTAAAGCAGGGAACTTAAGCCCAGGAAAAGCAGAACAAAAGAAACATTAGACATGTAGTTGAGTTTTTATAATCAGTGTTGAACTAATTTACTTTGACGATAGCAAGTGTGATGCTTTAAACATGCAAAACTTTATCCATGGTATAAATAATTTCACAGAGATCAGAAAATAGTCATTACAAAGAGTGTCATTGGATGTTTTAGGTTAGCTATATTATCACTGATATCTCATACATGCTATTAACACACTGGACTGAATGGGACAGTTGTGTAACATGTTAATTGAGATCTGTACTGAAGAAGCTGTAGCTAATGTAAGCGCCGTATACTTTAGTGGGTCATCTGTTAAGGTTAGGGAAGGCTGGTGGTATTGAGTGTAAGCTACTGATCAGCTGACAGAACATGGGATGTCCCCCTGCTGTCATCTGACAGGGGGCTGGTCTCAGCAGTCTTAAAGGTCAGCCCCTCCAAAAGTTACAGACAGCTGGCTGTACAAATGGCAGGACTGCAGTTTTTCAGGATTTATTATCTGTAAGATGGCCCAAAAATAAAATTGATGAGAATTTGAGGTAGAAAATGTTGAGACTATGTTACATTGTGCAAATACGGAGTGGGGCAGATGTGCTCCTGCAGAATTTTGTCTGAGGAAAGGAGGGGAGTGAAAGGGGCAGGGTCCTTTACCCTGCCTGAGCCAATCATTGGCGTATCCTTCATCGACTGGCCTCCTTTTACAGGCTGCTGACACGCTTGCTATATTAAAGAAACACCGCCCACAGCTGCACCTGACAATTCACAGCACTGACACAGCTGAGAGGCGGGGGGAGGAGAAGGCAGACCCGTCCCAGTTTGTAATTGGCATCACTTGAGAGAAGAACCATTCTTAGAAGCTGTTTGAAATTTACAGTTTCCATGCCTTTTTCGTCAAATGTATGAACAGGCATAGATGGTGTACGGCTACGTCCTATTGGCTTTGTGTTCCCTAAGGATTTATATTTTTTTCCCTGGACATGCTTAACCTATATTGGTGACTTGCTGTCCTTGGCATTTTCTATCCTTAACTGGTAGTACTGCCTTCAAAAAAAGCTGTTGAGCTTCACGAAATAGCCTGAATTAGTTCTCTCGTGGATTTACATGAAGACAGAAGAGGACAGTATCTTCTTTATCCAGTAACTGGGGTTGACAAGTTTCCTCTTTGAAGTTAAAGAAGGCCTTCTCTTTTTACAGCTTCAAAGACATAATTGCTGTACAACTTTGATCATCTTTAAAAATGAAGTGACACTCATTTGGGAAAACATTTGAGCCAAATACTGTTTCTATGGTCATGGTTGAATTTTGCCTCAAATCTACAACTCACTGTGACCCATGAAGAGGTTTGGCAGCCTGAGGAGGAGCAAGAAACGTAAAGAGCAAGATGGGCTAGGAGCGCGGCATCAGTCCGAGGCATCATGTCTCTCTGGTAATTTTGCTCCCAATTTTAATACTTAATAATAGTTCAATCAAGTGTCCTATGTTTTCAGGTTGACAGTTTGGGCTTTCCTATATTTGTTGGCAGCCCATACATGCGTATGTATGTTGTGACCTCAGCCTGCCTGTACAGTTATGTGGTGGGTCTCTGGTTTCACAAATGCATGTAGTTGATCCCAACAAAGTGACTGGGCTGTTGATAAGGTGGGCAGTATACATATTGAGCTAGAGTAAGTCTGACACTTTATTAACTTCAAACAGTCAACTGATTTACTGAACTGTAATACATTTGGAATAATGTAGAATAATTTAGACATATGTGTGTCATTTTCTTGTGCGTAGGATTATGTGAAAATATTGGTATGCAGTGTTGGAATGAGACAAATCACCAAAAATTTGTTGTTTGGATTCATTCTATAATCAGGGTGAGATCATTTATAGTCCATAACATGTCGGTGTCATTATTTCTGTCCTATATCCAAAGGGAGTCCCTTCAAAATAGCTGCTCCATTTTGATAACTTCATTAAAATAGACAGGAGACATTGCACTGAGACCAGTCTCTCCTCACTTAATATTCTCCAGGTTCTCATGGCATAAAACTGATAATGCACACTGACAGAGATGATGCTAAACAAAAGCATGGCCACCTTACAGACTTAATGCCATCACTGTAAAGTGCTATGTTGGCTTGTAAAGCTTGGTGAATCTCTGGGACACTCTGTGGCATTCAAGTGCCACTTTATTATGGACTTTCCAGCTCCTGATTTAGAGGCAGTCAAACCTCAGTTGAGAGAAGCAGATTCCTGTCTCAATGATGGATGGACTGAATGTGGAGATCATCGTAAAAGCAGTATACGATGTGGTGACAAGTTGGCCTATATCAAAAATGCTGTCATCTTGAGCCTTTATGTTATTGGAGCTGCTGCATGTTTGCTTGTATTGAGTCTGCGCACTTTAGGGTTTGGCCATAATATATCCTGCAGCAAGTCTGTGTTACAACCTAGCAAAGTGGTTTTGAAACCTAGTTGCTAATTGGGGTCAGTGACTGTTTGTCATATCACCTACTGCATTGCCTCACTATCCACACACCTGTTTTAACCAGTATGCCTATACAAACATAGCACAGTTGTGATTTATCATGTTACATGGCTGGCCAGAGACTGATGCAGCAGTGTGTGCACTAGGCTGGTAGCTTCAGTTGTGCTCTGACGTCAGACAATCAGGCTCACGTAGCTCCCAGTCGTCACAGGTCCACATGACATAAAAAAGACCCTCTTCATCTCTCGGGGGCACCCACGGTCAGATCTGCTTTTATGGATGGTAGATAAACACAGACTTGCAGGAACGTATGAAAGTGTAACTTAGTTAAACTAACTTTCATGGCACTAAATTGATATCTCAGATAATTTTCTTCACGAAATGAAAACAAAGTTATAACAATTACTGTTGTCAGTGAATTTGTTTCAGAAACATTTTCGTAGTGTCACTTCAGCTCTTATTCGATCCATGTACCATTGTATCTTTTTGTTGTGTTGGATGTTCTCAGACAGCTTCATTCATAGGCATGCTATAAAGAGCAGCATTAGGGGTATTTCTATTTATGTAAATCCATATACATTAAGTCGACAACTTACAGCAAGGCATCCGTTTCCTCTTTTAAGGGTAGTGTCAGGCTGCCCCTTATTAACTAAACTGAGGAGGGGGCTCATAGCCCTGCTGTTATCTCCTCCTGTGGAATGTGCCACAACAGCGTGGCTAAAATAAGAAGGCTACACAGCGGAAGTGGGGCATGCCAAAGAGGGCTGGTGTGCGCCAACTAAATGTCAAGAGATAGTGTAGACTGCACTTGGACAGACCAAGGAAAAATGTTCGCTGAAACGCTGGTCCTCATATACAAAAAAATGTCTTAACTTTTTATAATATTCTCTTTTTCGAGATTGTATAAATTCAAGTAACAATGAGAAGCACTGAAGGTAGCAGTTGCCAAACAGAAGGCCTGATGATAATATGAAGCCTAGTGTCTTAGCTCATACAAGTATCTAATAATAGTTAACCTTTGAATGACGATCCTTCATGTTTTATTTAATATCATGCATTAAAATTTCTATATTTACTACGGATTTTAGTGAGAAATGACTGAGTCAGTCAGAATGCTGTAAGAAAGCTCGCAATACTCCCCAAATTCATCTTTCATGTGACCCTTGCATATTAGCTTTACTTTCCACATTATATAATGTGCTGCAGTAAAGGTTATTCAGTCAACCTTTATTTTATACTAGAGCTTGACTGATATAGGATTTTTGGGCGCGATACAGATTTTGGGAGCTTAAAAAAAGCAGATACCTATATATGGGCATCGGAGCGTGCACCGGGGGGTATTTGTCAGGGGGGGGTCAACCGGGCCCTATTTTAAATTTAAGAAATCATTGAGAGATGACCCTGTTATGCAATAGAAATTTCACAACCAAAGGTAACAACCAAGAATGCACGTCGTTCTTGGTCTGGTTTGAATGTTTCTTGATCATCACACTACACAAATATCCTACATGCTGTTAGCATCATTACCTGAAAAAAAATTACAGAAAAAGACACTTCCTTGCAGATTTTAATCACCAGTAATAGCCTCCATATTTTTAACAACTTCTTCCTTCCGTACTGAACATTTAATGTTTTTCGTAACTTCCATAGTTGGCCTAAGAATTGCTATTCTCATCACATATCCTCTTAAATTTTTCTGTATATTTTGCACTTTCATTCTGTAAATAAAAGCTTAGCAACTTTACAGTAGAGTGGGTAAATGTCACAGTATGGAAAGACACTATCAGGTCACTTCACAGTTTTTTACAGTGTCGAGTACACAGAATATGCATCGGGGAGTTCTCAAATGCAACCATCTAGTGCAATTTGGGAACAACCCTGTTATGAATGCCAGTATTGATTACAGCTCTGTTTGCATACTGAGACCAACTTTATTTCCCACTCATCCCTTAATGAAAAATTCCAAATGGCCATTCACAATATCCTGAGCTGTTTTATAATCACACTCAAACTGATATATCCAAATCTGTGGTAGACTCCCCACTGCTACATAATCAGTCATATATTGCTCCACTTAACTTGCATCTTCTGATCTGTCCAAGAGCACACCTCAGAATGTGCCTGCCTTCAGTTTTTCACTCAGTTCTGAAATAAACATCTGCGTAATACTCTGAATGATGCAGTTCCCGTTTCATGAAAGATACGCACGGCAGAAATTAAGCATACCCTTCATATCAACACATATGCTAGTTTTTTTAATTATTATTTGCACTAATGTGTCTAGCTTCTTGGACAAGTAGATAAATAGATGAAAATCAACTAGTTGAAAAAAAATCATGCTTTTATCAATAATGAAACCTTCCTGTTTTGCTAATGACACATAGCTTTTAACAAACTCAGAAATACAGGCCTGTTTGCAACTTCATGATGATGTATTTTCCAGCAAGGTTCTTTTTTAGTTTATTTCTCTAAATAAGGAAGAGACTTTGAAACTCAACCCATAAGAGATGTTTCAAACCCTTCAGTTCATCACAAACGTACGTACTGTAGAGATATGTGTGAAAAACCATAAAAGGAACTAAATCTGTCAGATGAATGTTGTGTAGTAAAAAGTACAATATTTGCCTCTGAGATGTGATGCAGTAGAACCAAAGGTGAATAAAACAGAAGGACCTCAAGGTTGTACTCAAGAGACGCTAGAGGCACCAGCATTAGTCACGTCTTCATAATAGACGTCAACTGGAAGTCTCGTGGTGCAAACCTTGTAATGTGAAATATTTGGTACACATCACACATGTCACTCATTGTCCGTCCTCTGAAATATGTCAGCTGGGTGGAGCCACAGTAGCAGCAGTGTCACATGTTGTCCAGTGTAAGTTTGAGACGGCTAAAAGGAGGGAGCGTGTAAGAGCTGTCAGCTGACTCACACCAGGAGCCTGACGCTGCTGCTGGATGAAGCTGCGTCACAGACAGCTGCCTTCTGAGCTGGAGTTTCAGTTAATGCGGGTGCTCATGTTATGAACAACCTAATTATTGTTGAAAGAACAGGAAAAAGAACATCCACATGATTCATTGTATTTATTTGGAATTTACACTGGAAAAAATCTGAATCTTACCAAGTGTATTTTTGTCATTTGTAGTCAAAATATCTCATCACGCTTAAAATAATTCAAGATTTTTTTTGTTTGTTTGTTTGTTTGTTTGTTTAGTTCAAAGAAAAAAAATCTGCCAATGGAACAAGTGAAAATGATCTTGGTAAGATTTCTTGAAATAAGATTTTCAATATCTATTGTCTAGGGGTGTAAGAAAATATTGTTTCTGCAGTATATTGCAATATTTCATTTCACGATACTTTATCGATATTTAAAAGTACTGTATCGATATTGTTAGGTATTTATACAAATGCAGATATGGAGGAGGTTCGCTTTTGTTTTTCGTTTTTGTTTATATTTTATTTATTATTATTATTATTATTATTATTAATGCTGCTTTATTAAATAATGGTTAGCATCCTAAAAGCACTTTTTAACTGTCTGAGAGAGGCAGATGTTTGTTGGGATTGTACAAAAATAATGTTACAATGTTAGTTATGAACTAATAGAATATGAACATTTGGGCAGGATCTTAGATTGTAATGCTTGCGAAACGTAGTTTAAGTTTTATGTTTTTACAAAGGAACATTTTGCGATATAGCATTAGATCCTGTTCTGATCAAATAATAATGTGTTTACTATTTGTGCATATTTCTGGTGTAATTCAATTGTTCCAGGAAATAATTATTTAAAAAAAGAAACAAAAAATTGCCTTAACAGTGTCATGATATATCGTGATATTTTGTATTGTGATCCGAGTATTGTGATTTGTATCGTATCGCCAGATTTTTGCCAATACACACCCCTACTATTGTCTAAAAATAAGTTCTTTATATCTCACTGAAGAGTTACTCTTTAGGTGATTATGTCTTTTTTTAACTGTGATGAGATAATGTTTACTAGAAATGAGGAAAATACACTTGGTAAGATTTAGATTTTTTTCCAATGTATTTATTACGTTTCAGAATGCTCAACACATGAGTTGAGCAATTGACAGCTTTAAGACATGGTGAAATGTTTAAAGCTTTAAACTGGTCATATCATTCATTAAAATATGCAACCAGTCTGCCACAGAAGTCTGTCAAGTCCATCCACAGAGATGTAAGTGGTGCTTTCACTGGCCAGCGTTTGCCCTCTGACCCCTGACTACCCATTCCAGACCCCCTCCTCCACAGCTGACTTTTTTGCTCACGAAACAGAGCAGCTAACAGCCCTTAACAGAGGAAGGCACAAGATAAAATGATTCTAAGATTAAAAGGCACCCTTGTGAATGGAATAACAAAAATCAAAGGTCCTGCCACCCACTCAGCGGTCATTCTGGGTAATTAGACCACTGCTCAGTGTGGAAGTTGCTATGCTACGGTTACATAAGGTCACCAAACTACATGAATTAAAAGGAATCTTATCAGTGCAATCGCTCTCATCTTAACAAGTGCAACTAATGATGACACAGGAGAGTCGGACAGTCTTTTGTACACCCACATAGTCATTTAATGAGACTAAATAAGTGAAAACCCTTGTTTATGTATGACTTACAGCAGTCTATTTAGAATCCTGTTTTTGGAAATATTTTCACTGTAGATTTATTGATATTGTAAAGAAAAAAACAGTTATGAAACTGTTCATTACCTCAATTACATTACTGGATTCAATGTAAGGATTTTTTTTTTTAGGAATTAAAACAGAACAGTTTAAGTTGCTCCATATTTTATGAACTCACTGATGATTTGCAGTGCTGCCAACTGATCTTTAAAGTTCATTTGACTCCATTTGTAGCTGCATCTGTAATCGAATTTCATCTCCTGCATCTCTGTCTGTCAGCAGCTGGGCCAAGTCATATCTCTGGTATCTGTGTATCTTTGTATCAGTACCCAGGACTCTGTCAGTACCTGATGGATCAGATATGCATTCCTTCTTTGTTCTAGCACGTGACAGCATTGGCAGTGTCTGCAGCGGTCACAGTTGGGGGACCTCAGTCTTGGCACTTTCATCGATTTAACATCTATATCACACTGTGCTTCAGTCCAACAGTCAGTATAGGTTAATACTGTGAGTCATTAATATCTATATGGGACCATTTGTCTCTCCACAGCCTCGGGGCTCTCCACACCACCCACTACCCCTACCCAGGCTTCCAGCCAACCTGTGTTCACCCAGGAGGCCCAACAGAGCGGCCCCAGCCCTGAACGCCTGGAGCCAAGTTCACGGTCCCGCTCCCTCTCCACACCTCCAGACACGGGACAGCGCCTCAGCCTTCCCTCTGCTAAACCCCCCATCCCTTCCTCAAGCCCTGTGCCATCATACTCTACCTCACAACAACAAGTGAGTCACGCTGCTGCAATTTTTACTTATCTGAAGAAGCATTCTTAAAATGTATGCTATCTGTTTTAAGAAAACATGGTGTTTGTGTGCCTCAGACCAGCTCAGGTCCACTACTTATCAACTACAATAAACAATTAAGAGGCTTTCCTAAAAAGATTTGGCTGCGACTTTTAGCAGTGACAAATCATTGTGATGTTTTTATGCTTTTCAAATTCCACTGCACCTTTGCTCTGAACTGAGCTGAGAGATTTCACATGATGGGTCCAGAACTAGTTCAAAGGTCATTTTGCCAGTTTGTGGCTTGAGGATAATTCTCGTATTGACTGAATGCTGACGTTAAGCTTAGAAATCACATTAGTATGTGAATTCTTAAAATGGAGGTACCAGCCTTTGCAAGAACAGTAAAGTATGTAGAGCTTTACTCAACAGTAACACTGAACACAATATTTTTTCTTTTATTTGTTTGCATGTCAGATTTTTTTTTGCACTATTTAATTGCATTAGTTAGTCTATTATCTAAAGTTTTTTATATTGTCATATGAATGATTAGAAAATATTTTCCCTTCATACATAATAATGTTCGCTTTACACTTCTTTTTTACCATTATTCACACAACACTTTACTCAGAGTCATAAGGATTTATTTGGACAATGATGAAGAGAAAGCAGGGAAGATAAGAACCTATTTAATTCCAGCCCTGATGTTTGAGCAGGCTGCATGTTTACAGGCTGTGTTTGCATCATTTTGCTCTGAGCAACAGCAGCTGACAATGGTGTAAATATTATTTTAAGACTAGAACAATATCTCAGAGAACATTGCATGTTGAACTTAGTGACTGCAAATGTGAGAACGTGTTCAATGTTTTGTACAAAAGGATTTTCAGTGAGTATTTTAGATTACAGATTCAGCACAGTTGGAGTTAAATGCTACTGTAGATTCCCTGCAGCTGCTGAGGCATTACTTCATGATGCTCTCTGCCATTTTGATGAATAATTATCTGAAGTGCTATCTTGACTTGTCTGCTTTGAGTGATTGTGGATTGTAGCTAGAGAAGGTAAATCAATATTTCATCTCCAACGTTGTACTCTGTTGATATTAACACCCAAGGACTCATGATTGTGGTTGAAGAGTGATGAGTCAGTGCTCATCCTCGGTCAGACACTCGCCCGTCCTTCCCCCATCGTACTTGAATGGAGGCTCCTCACAAAATAATCTTCTGATGTTGTGCTTATTTTTTTTTTTGTCAAATCAAGTTTCAAAAAGCAATTAATGTAATGGACTCATGTATGTCTGCATCCTTTTAGTTTGTTGTAATACCACAGTCGATGGCATGCCTGCTAGTATGCAGCAGGGTAAGATTTATGAAAGTGCAGGGGTATTTTTTTGGCTGGAGAAGCGCTGTGTCACCACTGCAGGGTGACACTGGGGACTGTTTAGCATCCCAGGCCAGATACACTGTTTTCCAATACTGCTGCAGTGCTAAATTGGGAACTAAGGGAAATAATGTGTCAACAAGGAATCTTTATGAGTATGCAAATCTCTCAGTATGACACAGCGTATTTCATGCTGAGAGCTTGCATATTGTGCTCTGAGCAGGATCCAAGCTGCACAGTGCGGATGACATTTTCTCATCTGTCAACACCCCCGACATCAACGCTTTTTTTGTAGGATTCTGATGCATTGATGGCTTTGACGAAGTAAATTTAATTCAATTGATGTGACAAGGCATCCCCAGCTTCTTGCTGCTAAGCAACGTTAGGGATTTCCTAATATGGTGAGGCACCCAGGTTGCTCTGCGTGGAGGGGTGTGTCCACAGCGCGTGGAGCTTCCTGCTTTTTCGCTACTCCATTTGAAATACTCCTGCCGTGGTGAGTGTTGTTTGCGCAGATTACAGCAACAACAATGGATCCATGTGTTTTATTGTAGAGGGATTAATTCTCGCATGCCTATGTGGTGGACGTTTACAACCATTACCCCCCCCCCCCTCCTCCCCCCCCTACTGCAGCAGACGCATCAGGACCGTTCCACTGTG
>JAPTYQ010000010.1:17045605-17091321 GCA_029814465.1 Ostorhinchus cyanosoma
TTAGTCGCTTTTCCATTGACGCTCAAATTGCGCGAATATAACTTGCGCATAAAAATTTGCCTAATGGAAAAAAGACAATTTCACCCAAAAGTCTCGTTTTGCGATGAAAAGTTTTTGTGCTTGCAAGAGGTGGTTTTTTGGGTGTAGTGAAATCGGAATATCGCGCAAAACTGCAATGGAAAGACCTTTTTGCGCAACTAGAGTCACGTGAACAAAAAAACAAACAAAAAAAAAATCGTACGTTGATGGATTTAACAAAAAGTGAAGAGGAAACAAACATGGCGCGATATGTGTGGACACACAAGGAAACTGAATCATTTTTTTAATTTAGTACACGGGATAGAGGCGTAACAAGCATTCTGGATTCAAAACAACAGATATTCATGTTTACCGCCATGTTTATGAAATGACATCTTGCGATAATAAATAAACAAATCATGCATTTGTGATTTAATGGAAAAAATGACATTACGCACTTCTGTTTTTGCAAGATTTAGTTAATGTCAGCAAATGTAAAGTTTTGCACATATGTCCAATGGAAAAGCGACTGATAAGCATGGTGTTATCATCGGAGCACAAAGTTGACTAAAGTTAAGCTGATATAGTACAGTAACACTAGACAAACCCTCCACAGAGAGATCACAAAACCTCACCGAACACCCAGTGAAGTCCAAGTGAACGACATGTATTCTCATGAAGCTACTTTTTTGTTGTTTTTTTTTTTTAAATTAATGATTAATACAAGTTAACTTTGGTTTCCAGCTCTCTAGAACTATACTGTAAATTTGTGGCAGTTTAAGCTGTTAAGTAAAAGTTAAATCGACAGTAGAGCAGCCTTAAGCCAAAATTAATACGACACAGAAATTCACTTTCAAAACATCTTTCTTGTTACAATAGCAGCCAGAAAATAATGTAGTTACAGTGTGATTCCATAGAAGAGAAACAAGTGAAAACAGTTGATTTCTTTAAAATAAGATTACTGTTTAAAAAAAAAAAAAAGAAAAATCTGTGATCTGGTACCTCTCAATAAATAGAAAATGCAACTCCTTTGTTGTAATGTTATCTCCTAGCCTACTCTGATATAAATATGGTTACACATAGTGAAGCTTTTTGTTTGAAGACACCATCTTTCATCCATGCAAAGAAATCAAGGATTTCAATGACAGAAATAGGGGGGAAAAAAATCACTTTTCCATCATCAATCTGCCAAATATACGAGAAAATATTTTGGAACTGTTCCCAAATTTTCTGTCAGACTGTAACACAAGACAGACATCAATAAAACAGGCTGAAAAGAACAAAATCGATGTTGCATTTGGAGACTGAACTCGAGAGAAGGGACGTCTCAGGTTCCTGCACTCGGGACACACAGGCTGAAACCCTGCTGCCGCCGCTCGTCCACTTTAGTCACATGTGGCCACAGGAGCGAGCCAGGTTTTTCTGGGTCCACGTCGACAACTGTCTTTGTCACAGTGGGTTCTAGCGTTACCCGTCTCCGTGGGGCCCTCTGTGTCCCCCCATTTGGCAGCTGGAGGACGTGTGTTGACAGCTCTGAAACCTGGATTAGCCCAACCAATCTGACCAGAAATGGACAAAGTGAAACGTAATGAAACTGCAACAGAGGTAGAAAATAGAAAAGACCTGACAGCTCTTCGAATTGCTGGGTATGCTGATAACAATGACTATTTGAGTTTCCGTGGGAATAATTTAGCAGAGGAGCGATCCTGTTCACTTCGCCTGAGGAATGCTGATTTTAAATCTTCGTCGCCGGGGCTTACTCCCTTTTTTTTTTAATGCTAAATGAAATGTTTTTTTTTTTTTTTTTTTTTTTTTACTTCTACCTCACTCTTTTGTGCTGTGCTCAACAGTTCTCTCAGGATATTCATCAGCATATGACATTTTTCTGCAACAGCAGGCGCCTTCAGCTAGTGTGCATGTTTTTCTCTCCTTGAAAGTTTTCATTCTCCGCTTCTTCTTCTTCTTCTCCTTCTCCTTCTTCTTCTGTGGTGAAGCCACAGGATTGAGTGTTTGGTGTGCGGCAAAAAATTCAAACCAACTTTGGAAAGCTCCTTCACCAATCCCAATGAAGGAGCTTTCAACAGAACATACAAAAGAGCTCAACTAAGCTCGGTCCTTCTCTGGCCTTTCCTCTGTTAAAGGCCAGGGAGTGTGGATATAACAGTGTGTCTTGAAAGCAGTAGACACACACACATACACACACACACATACACACACACACACACATGGTGCTGGTTGCTGCAAGCCGTTTGCATTATGCATTCTGAGCAGCTGTTACGTGAACCTTTGAAGAACGGCTGTATGGTGGGGGAGAACTAGAGTCCACAGTTCAAACGGGGTTCTTCACCCTAACAAGCAGGGGCCGGGCAGTGGCCACTTCCTCTCCAGCGAGGGGCATCATCATCATCATCGTCGTCATCATCGTCCCTGCGCTGCCATCATCGCGGCCCCATGTGAGCCCCGGTGACACATGCAACGTCTACACTAACACTCAACGTCCATGCTATAACTATTACAGAACAGGCAGGAATAAAGAAAAACAAAAAGATGCATGCGCCTGATCCCTCCTCACTCCTCAGCCATACTCCGCTGAGCGTGATTACATCTAAACCATCCTTTTCTCCATATGAGCTCTGACTCCGTTTCCTTCAGTTGTTTTGTTTTGATTTGTGTCTGTTTTGACATAGAGGGGCCAAGAGGAGGGGGCTTCTGAGAGGAAGGCTTTGAAGAGAGTCGGATTCAGAAGAGTCTGAAGGTTGTCTCTGAGGGTCAGGGGCGTCTTTAAAGGAAAATGGAGAGGCACCAGGAGGAGGAAGAGGAGGAGGAGGAGGAGGAAGAGGGTGAGAAGTAAAGTTGGACTAATGGAAAAAGGACTCATTCACTTCTGTGTAAGGTACGCTCCGATAGTGAGGCTGGCTGCTCCGAGCGCTGCCAGACCGAAGACCGTCTTGATGGAAGGCCAGGAGCAAGTGAAGACCGAGTCCCTCTGTCTGTCATACAGCTCCACAAAGGCATCCTGGGAAGAAAAAAGAAAAAAAAAAAAAACAGAGACAGACTCATTAATTATGTTGCCCATTTGCATTTTTTCCCCACATCAAACATCCTAAATTATAAGACATGTACTGTTCTATATTTAACATCAATCGTTAAAATATCAAAACCAACATCTTATCTCCCAATATAATACTAATCATGTTCATTCCTTCTATTGAACATGCATGTCTATTAAAAACAAAATGTATGGGGGAGGTAATTTTCCAAATCAGATGGTGGTTCTCATTACTCAGAAATAAATAATAATCTGGGTTGACACTTCAGAATAGTTCAAGTCAAATATTTACAATAACCTTAAGTGCTTGTGTTCCTTAAATGGAATGAGATCACCTGATCATTAGAGAAATAATCAATGTTAATTCATGGAAATCATGGCAAAAAACCAAAATATTGAATATCTTGACTTATACTTTTTGTGCTTTCATCCAGATACAGTTCGATTTGATTTCATTTTAAGTGCAGCTCTAAGAAGGAAACCAACAAAATAGGATATTATCTTTGGAAATGAATCCTTTTTTTTGGGGGGGGGGATTTTGGTTGCAGTAAAGTCTGTTTACTGACACAGTATCTGTGCAGCAACATATAGAGCAGCAGTACAAAGCATAATGAAAATGTAATTCAATTCAGTTGTATTTTGGGTGCGGTGGAAATTTAAGAAGCAGATATCTCCAAATCTCCTCAAATAAAACTCAGAAAAGATAGATATCACTGAGGATAACTGAGATTTTTTTCTGTAATTTAGTTGAACTGACCCTTTAAGATGTTAATTCCCTTTGGCCGCCACCAAATATGGGTGGAAATAGAGTGCTATTACACCCAAGCTTCAGGCAGATCCATTACAATTTATCATCTCTCACACCCTCCTAAACTCCTAAAACCTCAGACGCCCCTCAAACGCATCACACCCAGAAACAAACACAGGCTCGTCCCCATCCTCGCTGCAACCCAGTGATTTTTTTTATTTTTCTTACACTCACTCAAGCACAAATATTGTCTATTAATGTCACTTGCATTCCTCATCTCAAAGGGGTTGAAAAAGAAGTCTGGTGCAAATTGAGAATGTGTGTGTACGTAAAGTCTGTGGAGCGAATACCGCAGTAGTGTGTTACATATGAGGAGATACAGACATCTGCTCATGAGCGCTGACAGCAGGAACAGCTGGACAGGAAGTCATGGTGCTAAACTCCCCTCGCTCCCACACAGAAGACAAGAAGTCTGCCTCGAACCGAAGTAGAAGAAAGTGTTTTTTATAGAGGATTAGAGGAGGATATATCTGCAGTTTCCTTTGAAAAGTCAGCTCTTTTGTTACGAGGCTAACCACATTAGTAGCAGTGTTGTGAAGCTGCACATCTGAGCTCCTTTCATGGCCGTGTTTTAGCTGTAACTTGACCTATCTGTGAACAATGGTGAATTGTTAAGTTTAATTCACTGCAGTATTATTGCATTGGTTCCCATGTGATTTATCATCCCTTTCTTTTACCCCGTCTTTGATTTTGTTCTGCTTACCTACTGTAATTATGTTTTGTGTAACTGAAATGTTTCATTCGACCTTGATTCGATGCAAATGTTGGCCAGTCTTGAACTGTTCTAATACATTCTAATACAGTTTTTCCATTTATCAAACAAAAGCCCACACAAGACTAAAGAGAAAAAAAAAGGGGACCTCTATTCTCAAGGGCTGACAAAATTATTTCCTGTTTCCCTCTTCCCCCTTCCCGTCCTGTGGCATTCCTGAGGCTGGGGGCCGGTCGGTGACACAGAGGAAGAATCAGCAGTTCCGTCCCCCAGTTTAGGCCCCGTGGTGTCAAAACACACTGCACTCCTAAATCAGATGGCAATATCTTTAACCACATGGCATTTCCTTTGTTTGCAACAGAGGGATTTTAATTACCCAAAGCTAAAAAAAAAAAATGTCTAAAACAGTGCCAGATAGCTTAATTTTGGAACGCTCTGAATAAACCTTTCATCGATGATACCTCTCTCCAGGATTTAGGTATTAATTAGAGAACAAGCTCTTTGGTCAGATCTCCAGCAGAGAGGAATGTGTGTTTGTTGGCATAAACACTCCTTTTTTTTTTTTTTTTTTTTTTCCACCTACTCCTGGAAAATAACAGTTTGCTGAGGCAACAACACACCAGGCACCGAGTTCGGCAGCACATGCATGTGACTGACCGCTAGCGAAGCCTTGACAAAATGGCAAACTCATGATGCGTGTCCTCAATATGCGCCAGACAGTCGGCACAGATTATCGTCTATTTAAGTCTGAAACAAAAGAGGGCCAATTACGGTAAGAGGTTCGGAAGAGTCGTGATGGATGGTTAAAAGAATCCCACAAGGGCACGGACGGTAATAACTCCAGACTGACTCAGGGGAGAGCTGGGAAGTGGAGATAGTAGAGGGAAATGGGAGGAGGGGGGGGGTGTCAGGTGGATATCATGAGACAGAGGCATGCGCTCATGCTCTACTCCAACTCCAGGAACTTTTTCACCCACACGTTAGCAAGCAGTGCTGCCACAGCCATGTGAGCAGTGTGAAAAACAAACCTTGGCACTTTCTATTTTTTACCCCCCCAACACCCCACCCCTCATCTTCTCCTTCTCTCTCCCTTTTACCTGCCTGTCATTCTGAGACGCTCACAGCCTTTGAAGGTGATAATAATGAGCAGCTGGCAAAAGAGGACACCGAAAGTTGACGGGGACAGGAAAGGACAAAACATCTGCATTCATCACATCAACAAAAGACGCTATAATCCTCAAAAACTCATCTTTGCCCCGCAGCAAACCATCTGCCGTCGACAGCAGGTGTGCATCTGGGAAATAAAGTCCGGCTTGCACGTCTCTACAGTATTCACTTTTTGGATCAATGGCTTTTAAAAGGTCACAGCAGCCCAACTGAAGCCAATATTACAACAGGGAGATGCCTTTTACTGTTCTCGCCAGGTTTAGACACACGCTTTCCTTCATTTTTTTTTTACTGCACACAATGGATTCCTGGGAGAGTCGCGTCCAGAGTTGAGCACTTGAGAGGAGTCCATGCTCAGCCATGGAGTGGCAACTCACTGCCTGAGTGTCATGGTTACCTTGGATGGAAGCTTCACACATGATTTGCTTTTCCCACCAGCGGGAGACAGCCTGTCCTCGACCTCTGATTTGTTTTTCACATGATTCAGACCTTTGGGTTTTGCTCGGTGTCTTTCTTTCTCGTGGACACAAAGAGATTTTACACTGTGTCTTCCTCGGATTGGCCTTCCGCTATCTTAAGGCCAACAGGAAATACCAAACATTTGCCAGTTCCTTTGGGTATCCCCCCACTTTTGGGAATGATGCCTCCTCTTGTGTGGAAGATAATGAGTCATCTTGTGTGCTTGGCTAGCTCCGCTGAAACCCCAAGCACTGCATTGCCAAAACAGAAAAATGATTAGGCAGTCATCTCTGTTTTGGGACGTTTCTGTGGGTAATTGCAGGCAGGCTGAGACTGCGAGAAAGGGATGTGGGTTAAAGTTCAACTTGTAATTAAAGTGCCTGTTGCGGCTTTGCTGCTATATTCACCTCTGAACCGAGCTTCTCCCCACGCTCTGTTTATTTCCTAAGCGTTCGCATAACCTACTATAATACTGCATACGCTGCTGCCGCCCCTCTTTGATTTTCTAATGAGCTTCTTGCAGATTTCTTCCGAGCTAATTAAAGTCAAACAAAACTCCCATTTCAGCAGCCAAGAGCGAGAAAAAAAAAATGCAAAAGTAGCATTAATGTTCCTTGTAATGAATATGTTTTGGCGCAGAAATACACTCGTGTAAGCTTAAGTATAGTGTAAACTTATGTACGAGTGTAAACACAGAAACACAGAAAATGCTCTGCAGACACAATAGTTGACAAGACAGCAACCTCTCGTCTGGCAGCAAGGTCAGGTTCGATCTAGTCTCTGGAGTGTCATCCACCGACCAGCCTGGCGAAAATGAGATGACGGAGGAGTTTGTCGCGGTACTCATTACCCAGTGAATCCCCCTGTGTCAGCACTGCCAAACAGCTCGGAGCTGAGGACACTGAGCCCTTCACCGCACTCTGACAATACTGCAATACTTGGAAACAACAACCACAGCAGCCTGGTGACGACAAAAGAGACACAGTATTACAACTTAAGGGGAAAAAGTTCAATCGATGCCCTTTTAGTGGATTGTGCCGGCGTATTAAAGTTCAATCAACTAATTGAGAACATAACTGACAATAAAAAGTCATCAATAACTGTAACCATAAATTAAATATAGATTCTTTCCGAGAGAGAGAAAAAAAAAAAGAAATATGCTCACTCCGATATGAAGCCCATGTTTTCTGATGTAATACCGTGAATTTAAAAGAAGCACCATCAGCCAAAAGCATCGACTGATCTAAAATGTTTAATATCTTTTTTGATCCACTCATTCAATAAATACTTGGAAATAATTCAGGTAAAATGCATTTGCTCAGCTTTTCGTCATCATCAGATATGACCCATTTGGACGTTTAGAGCCTCCATAATGAACATGGAAATATCGTCATTTTGTGTAACATTGATTTAACAGTAAAACCCATGTAGTTTGACATAACAGTGTTTTTTAGCTTCAGTTAATAATGTATTTTGCTGGAAAAGTCACTTTTTCCTCAATTTTCTCTGTTTTTGATACAATAACCTTTGAATTTAACCTGAACTTTTACCGACATCTACATAATCAGTGAATTAAATATAAGAAAGTACACATTTTTTCACTGAAAAATGCAAAAGGAAGTGGGTAATATTGTAATAAATGGTGATAAATGACTTAAAGGTTAAATGTAGAGAAATGTTATTTTGGGAGTCACCACAAACAAAAATAGTTCAGTTAAAGCTGCATAAAGCAATAGGTTTAACATATCATTAGGCAAAAATTCCAAAATAACCTTTCAACATTATGATTCATGTAGTCTGACTGGAAACATAACACATGCACTTTATCTAGGCTCAGTTTCCGAGCTTTAGAAGATTTTGTCCGATCATAGTCCTTTTTTAGAAAGGGGCGTTAAAACAGGAGACTGACAGCAACAGGAAAAGCAACATGGCAGCTCATCCCATTGATATTTTGGCTTCAGTTTTACATAGTAGCTCGTATAGTAGCATTGGATAGACAGGAGAGAGCTGCAGGAGGTATTTTATGTCAATCTTCTCATTACGGTGTGTTTTTACTTGACTTCTGCCTACTATAGCTTTAATAGGGATATTATTTTTTTAAATGAAAGGACATTTATCCTCTGCATCTGCGTGTAGGTTTTTATTTTCATTGCTTCATTGACATTCCACATCCTGTAAAAATGTCAGGCCTTGTAAATATTCTTATAAATTCATCTCAGAAATTAACAGCCTTTTTAAATGGCCATGCAATAAAGAGTAATATTAGTAACTGTCTAATAAATAAATCCAGAAAGTAGGTCCTGAAGCTGAACAAAAGAAGAGGGGAAACCTTTTTAATTAGGTTCCACTACAGTGTCATTGAAGGCTCAGGTTTCATGCTTGGTTGTGTATTTCCAGCAGTCATTACATTGTAAAGCCAGAAACAAATTTGACGTCGGCTGCTACCCTAAAGGCTCATAAATATTCAAATGTGCGTCAGCAGCAGCAGCATTTGTGTGTTTACAAAACACAGCGCTCTCCCGTGGGAGTGAGTCCGCTCCACTGGAACATGAAACGTGATCGCCAGTAAATCACCCACACTCCTCATGACAGTCTGCGCTTTTTTATTGTCTCCATTATTCATTGTCTAAACCACCAGATAAATGAGAACTGTAACTTTACACAGGAGACTTTGGTTTCTTTGGAGATGAATAACGCTTCAGTAAACTTCATTTTATCCCATCAAGGAGGTGGGAGGAAAGGAGGGGAGAAGCACTGAACTCACACCCTCCAATTTATGTCAGTTTTTCAGGAGTAAAAGCAGATTTTCAATTGAAAAACATTAAGTTAACCTTGACTGAGCAGTTATGTGATCTTTGCGGGGCCTTTATTCTTGTAGAGCCCATTGATTTTCATTGAGCGGCTTTGATCCGACGTGAAATGACCTTGCAGGCTCAGAGGGGTGAAAGCGAGTGGATGGCTACAGTTTTCTCTCATGTCACTTGCTCTCCCAGCTCCTAACCTCATGCATTCCTGGTTTGCACCTTACTGAGAGTTTACAATCAGTTACGTGTGCATGCAGAGCATAGAGATATGACGGCAAGAGCACAATTCCACTTCTTTTATTCATTTTATCATAAATTAGATAACCTCTTCAGCTCAGTTGATATCATCTTTTTCATTCTTCCAATCCTGGATTTCTGACCTTGAAACATTTTCAGCCCTGACAATTGATCCAAAACCCTCCACAATTGCTTCCTCAAATAGATACAATGCTCCAAAATGGGATATCTGCCCGGTCTGAGGATGTCTGCTCAGAGCCCATCCGGTGCTAAGCCGAGGAGGAAGTGACAAGAGTCCAGCAGGACGGAATGACACCACTGCTGCGCTGCTAAAAATATCAAGTGCCTTCAGTTCAGCTCCTGGTTTAGGAGCTCCCCAATCTAATAAAATAACTCTCATCTCTGCTGCTCGGTCCGTTTAAAAGGCCACCGATGACGCGCGAGAGGAGAGCGGAGGATGGAATAGGGCCACTGAGTCATCATCCACACTTGTCCAGGCTGGTGTGTTTTGGAGTGCATTAAACCCGGCTTGAGAGGCTTTCCAGTAAAGACAGGATGTCTGCCACATGGGTGTCTAACGGCTCTCGGCAATGACGCTGTGTGCAGAACATCGAGTGTTCAAGGGACGTGTCTGTGGCTTTGAAAACCCATGTAAGCAGTGTGAAAGCCAATAAACTGTGGTGCTTTTACTGAAATAACCCTGGGAACCTCTCCATTCTGCATTGTTTTGCTCGATTAGTGATTCAAGAATGCGCAGATCCTTGTATAAAGAGCCACTTAGCGAATGTAAAAGGTATGTGTGGCATTTAAAACCAGGACAAAAAAAAAGATAAAGCTGTGCTTCATTTTCAACCTGCAGTTATGTTAATGATTAGGCACGTAGGTTAAACTTTCACATTTCAGGCTGTTAGTTATTTTTGCCCTATCTGCTTAAAATGCACGTTGGATTGCTGCGTACAGGAAAACAACAGAGCTTGAGGACCCTCGTGGTTGAGTCGCTGTGCTTGATTGGGTCAGATAGAAAACGCTGATAGAGACCGTGGGAACTGGTGGATTCCCAGGTGGCCCGTTGCTGCTCCTGTGACAAACAGAGCCATGGGAGAGGCTCATTTCCTGTGACAAGGGCGGCATGCTGCTTCAGGCTTTAAAAGTCATATCCACTGACCCCTCAGGACCTTGAGACCACACAACCGCCATCTCAACAGGCAATTCCAGTGGGGCTGAAAACAGGCTGACAGATCTGAGCCAAACAGATCTGTGTATATAATAATGAATGGGGGCGTGTGGGAACGCTATCTGCAGTTGTAAGTGTATGTGGTGGCTCATTGTTCTTAACTCAACCAAGAAATGAGGTCATTTGGATTTTCTTGAAATGATGCATTCATTGTTTTTTTTTATTTCGTTGTTGCGGTTTTATGTGCTTACGCCACAACTTTTTGTTGAGAAGCTCTGATGTAACCGAATTACACAATCCTGACATTCAAAAGAAGCTCCTCAGACTTCAGGGATGGGTTAAGTCTTTGTAAAAGACCTCGACTGTTCAGTTAGTGCTAAGTCACTTCCTGCGCCAGACGCTGTGGGGATGACATCACTGTCTGCTTTGAGACGACTTCTTTATGGTAGAGCCAAGTATGGTTAAATCACAGTCTGTGTGGGTAACTAGGGAAAGACTAGAGGCAAGCCAAACATGTAGTCATACTAATACCGTGGAGAAAGAGGAGGGGGAGGAACAGCAGGAGAGAGCTACAGTTGGTTAGACACTGTAACTAAGAGATTTGTATTTGTTTTGAACCATTAGCTGACATCTAAATCTTAGCCCTGAGTCTGAAGAAAGCAAACCATAACAAAACAGAAAGTTTTATGTTCAGGAAAAGCAAAATGTTGTGATTTTTCCTTTGATGAAACCCCAAGTTAGCCTGTAACTTAAGAAGCAGTGTCAAACATGTTAAGTGTAATACCATCTAATCGAGAATTAAATATTTCAGCGGAGGAGAAAGTATTAGAACATCAAAGTATATGCTCGCAGAGTCTCCCATTTCATACAGGAGAGGCCTTGAAAAGCTGGCTGCTAAATGAAAGCTTGTCAGTTTTGGCAACATGATACAGGAGCAGTTAACGTGATTGGAGTATGTGAGGCCGGGTTTCAGGTTTAGCTGTGTTCTCCATGTACTCATGTAAATGAGAGAAGCCACAGTCTGAGATAGGCCACGTTGCTAATAAAGCAGAGGGAAAAGCCACGCGGGCAGATTGAGAATCTCCGATAATGCGAGAGAAAAACAATCATCTGTACGAGGTTCGTCTGCCTGAGCGACACCTCTGAGGCGCGAAGAAGAGGAACCGAAGCACAGTGAAACACTTCCATGAAAGCGCAGTGGAGGTGGTTCTCATCTAGTGGTGTCGTATCTGCATCCGGGAATTAGGTATCACGTGAAAGGAAAACCTCAACACAGGAAGAGACGCAGCTCTCTCATAGGCTGACGACTACCGTTGTGAAATATATGACAAACTTCGCCATCCCACATGGACATGAGGTCAGTGTGAAAAGGGGAGAAAGGAGGAAGCAATAATTCTTACACAATCCCACTTCCGATTGAGAAATTTGAGAATACGTCTGCAGCCAGCAGTGTGTGAGCCTGTCAGTTTTATTCAAACCGACGCCGGTGTTCTTCCCTCAGAGCCCCTCTCCTCTGCTTCACCCCCCCCTCCTCTTTCTTTCAGGCTGAGAATACTGGGCAAAAGTTCAGCGACCTCTCTCAGGCAACCAGCTGATTTTCATCCAAGCTGGGGGAGAGGAAAGGAATGAGTGGAATGCATTGATGTGCAGAAACAAACAACTGCACTGTGTCCTCGAGAGGCCTGATATGAGGAAGAATGAACCTCAGCATAACCAAGAACACTCCAAAGAACGCGCCTGCACATACAGCACACACGCATTATGTCACAAAATAACGACAGAGCAACATTTTAATGCGTTAATATTTAATTAACCAGGTTGGACACATTGGTTTTCTCTTTTCTCCTTTAAGGCTGAGTTCAGTGTGAGACCTTGAAGCTATGTTGAGAGGCATGTTTTAAAAGGCCGATTGTTTGATGTGTGCAGAGCAGGTTGGCTCACTCGGAGCTCTATGACCTTCCCTGTCTGTCTGTACACATAGACCAAAGTGAAACAAGCACAGCCTACCTGATGAATGATAATAAGTTGCCTATTGTAACTTTGTAAGTCTGCTGTGGTGTGAAGGTTTAGAGTTCTCTCCAAGGAATAATCCATGGAAAATGTCATTAGTGGCATTCAATACCTGCTTGTTGTGAGCCGAACAGCCTTGACGCTGGTGTAAACTGAGGACGAGAATATGGTGCTTCAGATAGAGATGCGTATACAAAGTGGATGGAAATATTCCCTTTTTATATTTTTCATTTTGTGCTATGTAATGCCATGTGGATGTTTCACAAGTACATCCCTCTGCTTTCTTGTCAGCAGTTGTATCAGCTGAGAATCAGATGATTGTTGAGTCAGATGACTTTAACAGGCAGCGTAATCCATGTTTGCCTTATAAATTTCTATGGAGTAAGCTGTTCTATACTTCTCCCACTTTCTATTTGACCATGTGAACTCCAGTTACCTCAGATCATTTCCTCTCCTAAAGCCATTCTGCTCTGGTCTCTCCATCCTGGTGACTTGATCAGACTTTTGCAGCCTGCTGTAATTTCACAGTCTCGACCGTCGTCTGCTGCTCGTGTGGCAGTCAGAAGGTTGACCTGCCTCTTCACAGCTTTATAAGCATCGTCTGCTTGGCTTTCCACTTGTCCTCATGCTCAGCCCTTCTGATCACTGATCAAAGAGACCTTGTGAAGTTCATTCATTTCACCCTGGAATATTTTAACCCCCTGCTCTCCCCGAAGTTGAGAAATGTGAACATTTATTCAAATCAGACAGCGAAGGTCAGCGGGTCTGAGCGCTTGTCGCAAATCGAGTGGGTGGTATCAGAAAATGAGTTTGGAAAGCCCACTGATAATTTTGCAGAGTTATAATCAAGTCTTTTCACATTGAAATACTGCATTACTGTTGATTAAGAAGATGCTCATTGGGCTCTTTCTTCTTTTTTAAAGCCTCTTCACCACCGAGAGCTATATAAGGTGAAAGATAAATGAGGTACTTTATAGGTCAATTTGCAGAGTTGATTAAACTGGTGGTTAGATTTAGCAACATGGGCCTCGTCTAGACATAACGCAGCTACTACTACCCCTCTATAAAACATAATGGCGCCTGAAATAACTGAATCCAGACGTCATGAACTGTTTCCGACAACATGACAGCGTCCTTCAATTAACACATTACTATACTGTCAAGAAAATCCCTAAAAATACATAGAAGAAGAAAAGAAATCAATGTCGGTTCACCTGTTTTCTGTTTCTCCCCATTTTCTTTTGAAGTGTCTGTCATTATTTGAGGTTGTAATGACAGGCCAACAACTAATTAAAGGCAGCGGCTTCGAGTAGACCCAGTGAAATTGATGTAATATAACGCCTTGGCAATGCTTCAGATGCCCTTGCTAGCGTGATATTCCATTTAGAGGTAGCGTGCTGTAGCAGCCCTCTGAAAGCAGCAGGGGTTGTCTGACAGTCTGTTCACGGCAGCAAGCTGAAAGAAAGTCGCTGTAGGTATTGAGAGACCAGAAGATTTGACAAGTTTAGCTGATGGCTGCCCTCAGTCACTACAACTAGTACAAACGTTCTCTTGGTGAGCTTTTATCTTCACAGCATCATTTTGTCTGGGCTTCAGATCTAATCACTTGCCATCAAAGGTGGCCACCAAGCTCTACCACCGCTGAGATCCTCTGCTTGTACAAACTCCAACTGAATGCTGTCGGCCAAAAAGTGCCACAAGACTGATCCAGCCAAGGTCTTTCCGCAGAGACGCATTTGGCCTCGGCATGAATTTCAATGACTCGCATGCACATACAGTCTGACATTTATACCAACTGCTTCGCTGCGTTAATTGAGTCTGTGCTTAGAGATACCGACACAAACCATCGGAAATGCTCAATCAATACAACATAGTCGGAGCGATATCTGAGCAGTGGCTGACCTCACTCAGCTTCTCCTGAAACAGATCGGATTTCCAGGGAGCTATTTGCTCTGCTGCCAAAAATCACATTGGGGAGGGGTTCCGGAGAATTATTTACCCCAGACCACCAGGACGAGGCAAAGAAATCTATTTACCATTATCTGGCTGTTGTCATTTTTTGGGGAGAGCATATACTCAGCATTTCAGAAAAGAGCCAATAATGGCATGCTGTTTGTTAATGGTCAGTCCTGTGGCCAGTTGCACGGGGAAATCCCAGGAGAGATTGTAGAGGTGTGTGTTTGTGTGTGGACTGTATGTGTGTGTTGTGGCTGAATGGCACAGCTAACAGGAAGTGAGGCACCCCGGGGCCATCTGCTCCCTGCCATGGCTCACATGTCACCCTGTGACAACACAGCATTATTGATTCACACTATCATATCCGCTTCTATGTGTACACACTGATGCACCACAGTATGTGTGTGTGTGCATATGTGAGTGTGTACACAGCCATTTTGTGGACAGCAAATAATTGATTTGCACTGGTACATCCGCTTCTGTGTTTGTCTGCCTGTGTGTGTGTGTAAAGGCTCTATAAACCTTAATGGTTGAGTTCAGTTAACCCAAATCATAAACACAAATTGTCCCTCTAACTGTAAACTATTGTACAAATGATCTAAGTACATTTATTTAAGTACTCAACTTGAGTGTACTTAACTCTGCTAATAGATTTGATACTTTTGTGTCTAGCTCTGGTATTTATATTGTGAGATACTTTCTCTGATTAAATTCCACTCCATTAGGTTTGTAAGAGAAATGTATCTTCTGCAGGAATAGCATAACATTTTTTTGACTGTATAAAGATATTATTTGTGCAGAATGTCAGTAATATATACTAACATTGCAACATCTACAAGCATTTCTGTGCATTGTTACTTTAAATAGGACTTAAAGCACATTACATTCCTGAATAGCGTATTATGTAGTGTATATAGCACAGGAGGCCTAAACTGTATGATGGTTGTATAGTACACATAACACTAGCCTTTACAGTGTTGTATAGTAGCCAATATTATTGTACTGTTGGCCTAAATATAGGACACGACCATCATCTGCACGCCTCAGAAAGTATCACCTGGTCTTGAACATGATTTTTGCATTTCTGCTTTTCTTCAATGGAAAATTCTAAAATAAAAGCATAAATTCCCCCCAGAATACTGTGCATTAATATCCACAACTAAAAAAAAAAAAAAACTACTGCAAAAGGTATGTGGGTGAACTGACCCTTTGAGAGGTAGGTGGTTCATTTGTCATGCAACAGGCTCCTCTCTCTTAGTGAACGTGAAAGTCATTTAAGAGATGCTTCCGGCTGCATCTCAAACAGCGGTGGCCATTGTTTCTCTTGATATTAATTGAAAATATCAAATCTCATTTAGAAAAAAAAAAAACCTTTTAGGGGTTTGTCCCAAAAATATCTACAGTTGCTAGACAATGGGAGGAACCATTTAACCTTGCCCTATATTGATATGCTATGTTTGCAAGGGTGTGCCCGGTGGCAAAGTCAACTAGTGTCTCAGTAGGCTTCTCATTATCCAGCTCCCACCACGGCAGGAAAGGTGGAAAACTCTTTTATCTGTCGTCTCAAATAGATCATTAGGACGTTTTTTCCATGTAGATTGGCAGCCAGTTTGTGATGAGAATCCAGTGTTAGCACAGAAGCAAACAGGGCGGGGATTTAAGTGTAACATGACAATTAAAGGACCACACGGGAGCAGTGATGGTAACGCTTCTATATTTAGAGGCCTCTCACATGTCCCTGCATTTTTCAGGGATCTGCAACGTTACCTGACACTGAAAGTCAGGTCTCAGGGTATTAGAGTGTTGTTTGTGTGTCGTTCCATGCATGAAGCAATTGAGCACGTGTATGAGTGTGAATGACTGTGACTATGTTTGGTGGTGTAAGAGATAGGCAGAAATAAAGAGGTGGAAACAGGAAAAAGAGGAGCCAGTCTCCTGACTGCAGCACAGACAGCCTGTGGGCTGCTTCTTGAGGGACTTCCATTTAGTGTCCGAGTTTATCTGCTCCATATATTATTCATCAGCGTGTGTTCCGACTGGGATGGGAGTGCTTTTAAACAGCTCAGGCACGTGTCCCACATGAAACAGAAAGACAGTGGGATGAAGTGATTAATAAATGGAATAAAAATATATCATACAATATCATGTAGGTGAATTCAAAAGCACAAATCTGCTGGAAGAAATGTGCCAAGAGGCCGACAAAGAGAACATGTGCGGAACAAAATAAACAAACAAAAACCACACACACATCAACATGCCATCCGCCTACAGAGGTTCCTGAATGAAGCATGCTCAGCTGACATGATTGGCCAACAAAAGAACAAATCGCCCACACCCTTCGTTGGCCACTCAGGAAAGAAACACCCAGGTCGTCTCCATTATTTATTTACAGTCTCTGTTCCCCAGCAGACATTCTTCAGGCTCTCCTGAGGAGGCCCACAAATAAGCACACAGGACAGGGTGGAGGGTCTCAGGAGGGAAGCAAGGCCATGGAAAGGGGCACAACTCTCAAAAAGAAACAGAATTGCATCCCTCAAACTGCAACAAAGTAGAGTCTCAATGGTAATTGTGGTGTAATACACAGTGGAGCAACATATTTCTAAGTGTTGACAAATGCTTGACATGTCTGGAATGGTTACGATGGCACAAACATGACATAAGAGGACGGAATGTCTCATCAAACTGGAAAGCAACAATAAAACGAGATGTTTGTGTGAAGTCAAGACAGCAGAAATGTAAGGTCTTACATTCTTACAATCAGAGAAATGAACCTCTTTTATTTGGAATAATTTACTTTCAGAGAGACTCAGTGTGTTAGTTTGTGTGAAATAAAACTACTGCCACTGTAAAAATGTTTCTGTAGCTATTAAAGTGTATATACAGTATAATAACGTATGCCATTGCACTGAATTCCATTTTATTGGAAGAATATACAATAAAATCCTTGCAGAATTATTTATTTTACTCTATCAAGCTGCACCTATTTACCTCTGTCACATGGACCATGATACCTGGTTAAAGGGTGGAGCACGGGCGAAGGATAAAGTAGTCAGCGATTACACACACACACACACACACACACACACACACACACACACACACACACACATATTCTCCTAGACCTTAGCAGAACATATTTACAATTTACAGTCAGTCTGGAAAAAGGGATGATTCCTGGAATTTTCTGAACTCTTCCAACAATAATGAGAGAGGCACATGTGGAAGGGTTAGAAAAGACTTTTGAAAAGGTGTCAAACTTGATTTCTCTTATTTCCTTGTATGTTTGAATGTGGACCAGACCAGAGTTAATATTTCCTTAAATAAAAATCTCTAGTATGTGTAAAACAAACCCCTTGCTGTGAGAAGGAACTTGAACTTCACTTCTGTAACTTCACCATTAGATGTGAACAATAACACATACACTGAGTAAATGTTAAACACATCTGGATTTCAGTATGGATCTCTCTCACTTAGCCTCTTAGTGACCTTATTCTTTGCTCATATTCATTACAATTGCCTTAAATGTCCACATAACACACAGTTATACAGGCATATTTGATGAGATCACTGCTTCAGAGTGTACATTTCAGACAAAGTCACGTCATGTCACTTTTTATTTTCACTGTGCAATAATATAGATCAAAATAAATATAAAAAAAAACGAAGAACTTTACATTCCTATAACCTGCACCAACTGAACTCCACCTCTAAAAGTATTCTATGTACAGAGGAAAAAATGTCTGGAACAAAGGTCTTTGTGTTTGTGGCATTCTCAAAGACACAGATAAGAATAAAGAGATCTACTCGTGAAAGAACACATTCATGTCAGGCTGATCGAGAGTCACGGCGTTTGTAGGAAATGTTTCTGAGCTTGCAGTTGCTGAGCTGATGGGTGTAAACATAGTAGCAGATGGCGAGCGACTGAGGCCCGTGCAGCAAAAAAGGGGTACAGTACAGGGGAAAATCACGGCTGCTTCAAGCCACATCGAGCTCTTTTGTGGCGTACGGTCTTCATTACAGAGCCGAGTCCACATCAATAGACGGCACTGCAATCCAGCGATGTGGCGTTTTACTATTCCAGCTGTGAAGTGATGGTATATGTTTCCAAATACTGGGTGGGTGCTATTTGCATGAGTAATTCTTGATTCGTCTGTCTGATTGCTAGATGAAGAGTTTATCCCACACTCTAATTTGTGAGGCCAGACTCAGTTGTGTGATAAACAACTACAAATTAACAGATGGAAAAAAAGGAAACAGCTGACTGTGACAAGGAGAAGGTTTCTGCATGAATTACTTGAAGCTTATTACACTATAGCACGTGTGCACAGGCCTTTCTTTCTGCAAGCACTCTCCGTTAGAACAGGCTGAATTTGGCGCTATAAGACACAAATTGGGTGTAAGTGAAATCTTATCGTATATTTTTGGTCTCCTGTGAATAGATGCATGTGCCTCCTTTGTGAGTCACTTTGTTTGTTTGGGTTTTTTTTTTCTTCCCCTCTCTCTACTCTGCCAACATGTCACCTATATGGAGATTAATGACTCGCTGGCTGTCCCAGATCCACTCCGCCTAAAACAAGGAAGGAGAGGGGCGCAGCAAGATGCCCGCAATCCCCCAGCAATATCCAGGTCCCACCCGTTGAGTACCAGATTGTACTCAGGGAATCCCCCACAGGAAGGACCCAACCCAAGCCACTGTATATTGTCTTCTCCTCACACACACACCTATGACACACAGAGAAATAGGCCACCTGGATCTTTGCATTCCTGAGACAACTAAGACACCTGATCCTGCAGTTTGAGACTTCAAAAAGGTTCTCCGTGAACATTAACTCCTTCCTCTCCTCTGCTAAACAAATAAAAAAAAAAAGGATCACTCAATATGGATGCTATTGGGATCTAAACTTCTGTTTTCCTCTGAATCCCATTTTGGCGTTCTGCTCGGTGCCACCCCCTCAGCCAGTCAAGTGTCTGAGGTCAAGCATGTAATTTCAGAAGTCGGACGCCGTCTGCCACTTTGTTCAATCACTTGGTATTTACTGAAAGAGCCTGTAAATAAACACAGGTGTACCACGTGTGGGTGAGGCTCCAGCCTAAATGCAATCCTCCTCTGATGAGTGCAATTTCTGCCACCGCAAAACACAGAGAGGGATGGATTTATACAGGTGGAGACAGCCGAGTGGCAGGGACAATGAAAGTCCAGTGTTTTGGAGCTGTTTCACTCTCAGCTGGTTGGTTTTGTTATTCTAAGAGGCAGGTTTGTTTAACTAAAAGTATATTTTGACCCACCGGTGATGCCTCTAGACTCAACAACGATTAGTGCGCTCACCTACCTTTGAGCTCAAATCATCTAAAAAACAACAGGAAACAGAGGGTGGCTGATAGAAGGCTGTTTCCACACCACTCTCACATGTCAAAATGTCAGTAATAGGCTGATTAGCCCCAACTTTTGTTTCAGGAGATGTGAAAAAACACCAGTCACCTCTTACCCACAATAACACAATTGTCCCTGAGAGTGATCACAAAGACTAAAGTGTAAATGTATGTGACTTGTTTATTCAGTGATTTCATTGTTCAGTCAAAGCTGCGCAAATAAATTAATGTCTCTGGGTACAGTAGCTGAGACATAAAATATATTTTATCCTGATTAATTTTCCAGCAGCGAGATGGCAGATGGTGGATAAAAAGGACTAAAGACCCAAATGCACCTCAAACATGTTACAGCAAAACAGTTTCAATCCCTTGTCAAATGCCAAATTAACAGATTAGATGCTCTGTGGACATATAGCACATTTGCTTTATGGCAATCCCCTCAAAGCCGTGACAGTGAAACAGTTTTTTTTTTTTTTATCTAAACAGAGGCAGTCATTGTCCAATCCACACAGGACCATAACTGCCACAAAGAACAGAGAGGTCATGTCCTCAGTTTCTGGGAAACAGCTTTAGAAACGGTGGGGTTTTTCTATCACTTCAAAAAAACAGCACGGTGCAAGGTCCTAAGATTAATTACAGCATAACTGCACATGCAAAACAGTGTATATGAAAAACACCAGGGTAAAACACTCAGTCTTTTATAGAATTCTGACCCTTGGCCTTAATATTTTTATCGTCTCGTGGTTGAAAATATTAGTATGTTATTGAAACATAAGGGACTCTGGGTCTGACAGAAGCCAGGAATATATAACAACAACCACTCTGGAACATTCTGAACATTACAGTGGCTTTCATTATAGTCCAAAAACAACCCAAAGAGTCAATAACAATGGAGAAGCTTGATTACATAGACTTAATCTAGAGCACAGGACACTGTGCCTGCAGTGTCAGTTATTAAATGTCAGGTAATAACTGAAGCACACAGCTCAGGAAATTCCCGACCTGACAAGCATTCAAATGAATATAAATCAACACTAGTGCCTGTTGGACGCCGATGTGTCTGCCAAACCACAAAAAACAGCACAAGTATAAGCTCCTGTGCGCCACGACTAATGTTTTCTGATTAGATTGTTTTATAGCTTGGTTTGGAGCCAAAATAATTTCGTTATGGAGAAATCACCAAAATAACTGAATTTGGAACATACGCTTTCAAATAATCCTGAATAATCCACAGGATTAAAATGCTGCTTTGTCTCTGCAGTGGATACAGAATAGCAGAGATACAGCCATCTCCGCCCAGCTGGAAAACACAGACTATGATGACCTACATTATTGTACAGTGGGCACAGGCTCCAGAGACCTCCAGCAGGCATCTCAGCAGCCAGACCCGCGCCAGCTTCAAGGCACAGGTCTAAAAAGCAGACAAAAGAGTTCCAACCTAGAAGCTCAGAGGACTGCATGTTAAACACAGAGGCTGCAGATTAGCACTCGCTGTTCCTGGAGGGCCCTCCCTCTGTTGGTTGTCTTTGATATGTGGCACAACCTGGCACCTCAAGGGGCAAGGCAGACTCAAGAGGAATGTTAAATGGTCCTCTCCTTTGAGATGAAATGTTCAATATGAATCATTGATGACCCCCACCACCCCTCCCTCCAAATAAATTCGGATACCTTCCAGCTAAAATAACCAAGCCGCACAAATGTTATGCTCTCATTAACAGGCTCTTTTCTAATTAGAACCTAATTCATGGCAGATTGCTTTTAATGGTTGTGGAGGAGCCTGTGGTGTTCCTTTACTTGAATCAGTAGCTGCAGGAAAGGAAAACTATTGTAAAAGGATTATCATGTTGCACACTTAAATCACTGTTTTATTCTTCTGTCATGCATGTAGCCAGGTAAAGTGTGTCCATGCCTGCCTGAGTACCTGAAGAACTCAGATGTACAGATAACCACCACTGCAGCTCAGCCTCGTCCATCCATGCCCAGAGGCCTAAACGCATTAGTTCAATAGTTTCCTTTCCTCTGACATGTGTCTACTCTATTCCCTTCTGCTAGAACCGTGACCTAGTAAATCACATCACAGCAGGTCTGGAGCACTTTGCAGGATAAAGCTTCAGAAAACAGGTAAACGCTCAAAGTGCCGTGCCGTGCCGTGCTGGGCCGTGCCGTGCGTTCTCCAGAGATGATTCAACCGCTGCTTCCTCTCCACAGCACACACTGGACTAACTCCATTACTGCGTGACAGCTGCGTGGCCGCCACTGGCTTTCCACTTGAAAAGGGCGGGCTTTATGATAGAGCGTAGGGAGGTGTGACAACAGCTCGCCTCCTGATTGGCTCAGATGGGTTTAACAGCCACCGTGAGCGTCCAATCAGAGCGGCGCGTAAAAGAGGCCCTCCTCCTCTAACGTTATTTCTGTCGCGCGTAATGTGCTTGTCTGGAAACGGAATTTAGTTAATGACCAGGAACAACTGCGGTTTCGATATGATGTGCTTTTAAGGCTTATGTGAAATGCATTTAAGTGTCGAGCTAAGCATGCACACACGCCATCTGAGTTGACAACCGGTGTGAAAAAAAAAAACAAAAACAGCAAAGCGGACTTTTGCGCCCCCGTGGCACCAACACACGACTGTAAAGCGCACAAGCCCAGACGGAATCACACCTACCCATCCCCCGTTGTCGTGTATCCAGCTGTTAAGAGGTCCATTTAAATACTCCGTCATCCACTCCGCGATGTTGTCTACCTGCGATGTCATATCCTCCTTGGCTGCGCATTCCACGCACACGGTGCCACCGAACTCAAAAAAAGCGATAATACGCCCCCAGTTCACCCCGTCCCGGAACAGTTCGTCTATCACCTCGGCGAATCTCCTCTGAGCCGTAGTGGAGCTCAGATACAGTTGACGAGACATCTCCGTGAAGTCTGGCTGATACAGTCTTTCAAGTTCATCCCCAGCCTCACGCAGGACTCTGTGGATGTCTGCGTGGGGGTCAGACTGTGGGAGCCGCTTGCAGAGGTGGTGGGGGATGCTCTCGGTGTCAGGCCCGGTGTTGGCTTCACGGTACCGGCGCACCAAAGTCGGAGAAGGGGCAACTATTGACCCATTATTAGCAGCATCTTCATCCCGGACGTCGTGAAAACCCCACGCGTAACCTCGTTTAGAGAGTTTATGGCAAATATACTTTTCCACAATATTGCGATTATACTCGTTCGCCATTACGGCTTAATTTGGCACTTTTTTTTTTTTTTTGGAGACAGATGATGTCCTAAATCAAATGCTTCATGGTCGCATTCGTTCGCTGCACAGAGATCAATCTGCACAGGCTTTTGCGAAACTCGGTTATATTCAGATGGAAGCTGTGAAAACCCGTAATTTCCACGCAAGGGCGCAAATGGTGCGTTAGTTGTAACAAAACTGTGGAGGGAAAAAAAAGATTAAAAAGTACAAAAAATTAGAATAATAAAAATAAAATAAAAAATACTGAGTCCTTGTCAGCAGCAGTGTTCTTTTCCCGAATCCTTAAAGCGACATCGGCGACCTTCTGTGTGCATAGAAATCCAATATGCGGAAGAGGTTGGGGTAGTGTCTATTCCTGTGCACATCACCCAGACATGACTTGTTGCGATAAAAAAACATGAATGAAGGCCAAAGTTGGATGAGCCTGAAGGGGCATTAAACACCGCCAACTATTTCAGCGGTGTTTCCACGTCCAGGCGTGTGACTGTGAGCCAGACAAGGTCGGACTGAGTCCTCTTCCACGATTGCTCCTCATATCCTCCTCCACGGATCCCTGCTCGCTGCCAGTGGGCTGCACTGAGGTATCGTGACGTCATAAGTGCTGCGCTCAGAGACTCCGATGTACACATGAAGAACTGCAGTGAAAACCATTACCGGCGTGCTGATGTTTACAGAAGCACTTATTTACTCATCACATGACTAGAAAAGTCACTTTAGACCAGGACAAAAATACATGGACAGATACCCTGCCTCCATACACACTGAGTGGAGAAGGGGGGGGGGGATAGGAGGATTTTGGTTAATTCATGAGGAGTTCAGGACCATCCCATAATGCTGAGGGGCTGCTTTGATGTGGTCAAGCCACCCCCTTGTGGATGGAAATCCAACCATGCTGTACAAAATTGATGCACCTGTACTCCACGTGTCTTTTTTCTTTTTCTCTCTAATCTTTGGCTCCTTCATTCCTACATGTCTGATGCCCTGATGGGACAAACCCTGCTCCTGCAACCTTGTTATCCTCCAAATCAGAGACATGCTACTTTGGAAAGTCCCCTTATAGAGGCTTAAA
Source organism: Ostorhinchus cyanosoma (assembly GCA_029814465.1). Classification (NCBI taxonomy): domain Eukaryota; kingdom Metazoa; phylum Chordata; class Actinopteri; order Kurtiformes; family Apogonidae; genus Ostorhinchus; species Ostorhinchus cyanosoma. The sequence goes on from JAPTYQ010000010.1 coordinate 17,069,674, forward strand.
ATCTCATTTCAAAGGGAAAAAAACCACACATTTGTACTACCCTTTAACAGTTTATTTCAGTGACCTAACTTAAGGAAAAGAGATCACAAAATTAACCCATAAACACCCGAACATCCACCGCTGACCTAAATCATTCACTGATATAAAATGTTTAATGTCTGTTGATCAACTAATCTTATCAAACCATGTAAATAATTGGTAGAAAATGCAGTTTGTCATCTTTTCATGGTCATCATTTATGACCCATTTGGACGTTCAGAGCTTTGTAGTGAACATGAAAACACCATCATCTTCTACAACATTGATTCACCAGTAAAAACCCATGAGGTTTGATACATGACAGTGGATAAACACGCTTATTTGGATATATTTTGCAGAAAAATGTATCTTTTTTTCTTGAGTTTCCTGTTTTTATAATAAAATTCAACTTTAGTCTTAGCTTTTACAAATGTCTACATGACAATTAAATATAGGAAAAGACCAGATTTTCACTTAAAAATGCAAAATACAGAGAATAGTCAAGTAAATGGTGATATATCTCTATTAAAAATAGAAAAAAAAAATCATTCATTTGGGTTATAGGTAAAAAAAAAAACAAAATATATATCCAGTTTAAAGATGAGACAAAGTTAAGACTGGAAATACGATTGTTTTTCTTCACAGGTATTTATTTACTTTATCATGTAAGAAAATAAGACAAAGAAACGTTCCACTTCTCACATTTTCTTTCAATGGCACACAAGGTGAATGTGTTAAGTTTTTTTTGGCAGAAAAACAAAAGTAAAAAGCAAGAAAGAAGAAGATCGAGCCAGTGCATTGTGACTTTTACATTAAATACTTAAACTTATACCGCCATAGTAAGTATCTGATGATGACAATATTCAGTAGAGAACAACTAGTGTGACTGTTACAAACTTAAACCTTGACAATATGTCTTCATAACATATCATAAGAATAGGCTTCATTTGCATAGCTTAAAGGTGTTAAACAAAACCTGCTAATAGGGGCTACATTTTCTATAAACTATATGTTGCTACCTCAAGAAAAAAAAAATAACTTTCAAAGCAATAAATGTATAATTATGAAAAGCTCTTGAGTGCAGGACACTATGCCTTTCACCAATTATCAAATGAGAACATCATCAGGGTGAGTCATCCATTCTCACTTTCATATGTTGGATTTAAATAAGGCTACTTTTGTCATACAAAGACTTTGAAGTGACAAAATACACAAAAACAGTTGGCATTTTACATTGAAAAGTCATTAAATGAACAGGTAAACCCCATCGCTCTGTGGATAGGTCCATTCATATAGCATTAGCTTCATCGGTAGTTGCATCTTAAGGCTTAGAATGGATTCCTATACAGTTCCACAGATTTCACAAACTAACCTCTAAGAGAAACAGAGCAGCAACATCAAAATAAATCTCAAACAAATGCATTGCATCTACAGAAACTGCTTTAACACATTTTGGCATTTAAATATTGGTGTACTTAATGATAAGAGTCCTCTATTCTGATTTGTATGTGTTGTGTTGAAGTACATTCCCCCAGTCTGTGATGGAGCAAAGGAAGACTTGCAAGAGTCGTCACTGTACTTTTCCCCTTTAAATATGCAAAAACAGGGTTATATGGTAAATAACAGGTTTTTTTTTTCTTCCTCACAATGCTTGACAAAAATAATCAAGAGCGAATGGATGTTGTTATTTAAGGTGTTAAAAAGTCCAAAACTGAGCATGATGTCATGACAGCGAGTCAAAATCTGAGGGATAAGGATCATACTTTCATTTTGGTCCCTCTACTGTTTTGACTTTTGGTTAAATCAGATCTTTAGCGCCCCCACTAGACTCACAGGGATGTTTCTCGAACCAGCAAGTTTTTTTTTTTTTTGCCCCTGTACTGACTTCCACCACCCCAAAACAATACGGGTCCTACGTGGATTTTGACCAGGGTGGCTTGAAATGTGCACTGACACATTAAACTATATGTGAAAATGATATGCTTCCTTCTACACTTTTAATGAAATGAAAAAAAATTTAAAAAAAAAAAAAAAACCCAAAACTTCGATACACAGCTGTACTGTGAAATCACCTGCGCTGGCCTTTGTTTTTATTCCATCACTTAATATAACTACATGGCTTCAGCCCAGAGTACCTTAAGACTTTTTTTTTTTTTTTACTCGAAAACAAATAAATGATGACAGTAAATTAATTTGGTGCACTTCGTCCCGAGACAATAAAATCCAATGGCTTTTCTCTTCCCAGGGGTTGGCTCAGTCACAGCAAACAAGAACACACACATACACGGACATGCACAAGAGTTCACCCAAAATTCCTTTCCCCTACACCGTGTCTGAAATTCTGGATACTATTTTATGGAAATTACATTTTTGCATTAGGAAAATTTAAAAAACGCTTACAAACAACACACACACAATCTCTCTCTTTGATATCACTAAAGAGAACTGTTGTATCATATCTTGTCTTTCACTCGTAGAGCACAAAAACAAAACATCCCACAGCATAAACACAACGCCGAGGGTCACGACTTGTTTGAAACAGTGAGGTTACTCAGTCGAATGGGAAGGTGCTTTGCCCGCAAAGACTTGTGGTACGAAAGAGCACACACCAAGAGAAACATTTCTGTGAAAACTGTAAAATTCTTCTAACTAGACCTACTTTTGTGATACATGCAACAATATGACAGAAGGTGAGGGTTAACATTTGTGTTTTCACTGTAGCCCCTGGTGGGAAGAAATTTCAAGCCATATTTGGCACAACCAGTCAGACAGGCTATCTGTTGCTTTTCTTCTTTGTGTGTGAAAAAAAACAAAAAAACAACAATGCTGTAGGAGTGGAGACAGGGAGGGTAATATTTGAAAAGTCATTTGAAGCCTACCTACTTTCAAGTCAGGCTGTGGGATGTTTAGTCTGCCCTCATTTCTAGAGTAAGGCTGCTCCCACAAAAAGAAGCAGATAGACACATTAAACCAAAAAAGTCACTGGAATGATCTGAGAGGATAGAAAACTTCAAATGGCTGTGACGTCTATAGAGGAGTTACATCACCGGATAAGTCAAGAGTAAACATCTAAAGCAGGGTTCAGAGAATACAGTATCAGCCTGACCCAGCAGACATAGGGCGTCTGACAGGCATCGACAATCAGTCTCAATCAGTGTGTCGTATAGTGTCATAGTGTGGATAACAACCGCCGCTGCGTCTGGGATGTCTAATAATGTTCCAGCCAACAGACTATAGCATGTTAGAAATGTCTTTGGGTCTTCCAAGACAGGCTCAATCACTTCTGTGTCACTGACCAACAGGAAAAAAGCCCGCCCTGCCATTACTCCTGTTAAAATGAATTATGATGTTTGTGTCGTTAGGTGGAACTGTGAAAAACAGGAAATGTTTCACTACTGACAACATACGTTTGTTACTTTTACTTCGAGTGTGAATGACAACCCATAATCAAGTCTGTGTGACCCAAAAACAGGTCCACAGTGGCTTATTTTTCGTTTTAGGCTTTAGGCTATTCTAAACACAAGACAACCAGTATCATATGCTGTTTTGTTTGTTTACATTCTTGTTTCTGTAATGGTGTCAGTAGCACCATGTTGTGAAAGATGGGAAGCAATTATTGGTCTGGAAGTAACGTGTAGCCGATCATGTCTCTTGGCCATGATATAAAGAGAAATTATGCCTTTAGAAATGCTTAGTTACCAAGGTAACAAACCAAATACTGTGTAGTCTGAACCCAGTGATATACTTTCTTTTACCTCACGGATATAGGAAATGCATTCAGAACCTGTCCTTTCCCACCTATGGTTGTGCACTTGTACAGCTGGAGAGAGGAAATGGGAGGGGGGGCTGCAGTGGAGGAGGGCAGGGAGCCGTGAAGAAGGTAAGGCTGCCATTACTCCCTCTTGTCTGCTGCTTTTGACTGCTCTCTTTGAATCATGCAGCGCCGCACAATGCTGTCGAAACTCCCCAGGTAGAAGAGGGCAATGGTTCGGAATAAACCCATCGTAACAATCTGTACAGATGAAAATTAATTTTAAAAAATGAATTGCAGCCTGGAGGGACTTCATTTTAACCAATGCTACGACATCAGATATGAGGTTGTACCTGCTGGAGACCTTCTGTGATGGAGGTGACAGGTGACATCCCACAAGTTAGGGCGGATAACATGTAGCCATCAGGGCCGACAGAGCTGTTAAAGTTCCCCTGCTGCAGGGGCAACAAGAGCAGATGGTAAATGTGATTTACAAAATATGTCCAGGTATCCAAATAAAAGACACATGGAAACATGGAGGGGCAGAGGGCAGATTGATGATCTTACCACTGCATCCCGCACAATAATCTTAGCCACTTGGTCTGGTTGACAAACTCCAGAGGTCTCAGAGATTAATTTGGTCTCCAGAGGCTAGGACAGGAAACAGCAATGAAGGAAAATTGAGGTTTCTGCTAATAGTGCTGTTAATACAGCCAACGGAAGACATTTTTACCTTTGTCTTGTTCTCCTCAGCCAGTCCTGGGGTGTCAGTGTCAGGGGGGTAGGCGACAGTCACATAGATATTGTATGGCTTTATCTGCAGAGGTACAGTAACACTATTATTAAAACTTTGCCGTTACTGGATGTTGGGATGCCTGAATCATTGTTTTTGTTAGAGATTTTGAAGAAGAAATTAAACATATGAACACATATGAATTACTGTATAGGGGGCTGGAGTGGGAGAAAAATCTGTACCAGAGAGTAAACAGACATGATCCAAAACTCACCTCCATCTGCAGTGATTCTGCAAGACCACGTAGGGCAAACTTGGAAGGGGAATAAGCAGTGTATCCAAACAGGCCGATCTGACCTGCTTGGGAGGACACAAACATGATCCGGCCCATTCTTCGTTCCTTCATTGTGGTTATGACGGCCCGTGTAGGGTAAACACTGCCCAGATAGTTCACTTCCATCAGTTTCTGTTGAAGACAACAGCGGTACATTTATATTACAGTGGTTGTGCTACATATATGCAGCATAAAACATTTTTGATGCAGTTCCAGTTGTAAGCAATGTCAGTTCTGTGCAATATTAATTAATTTCTATCATGACTGTAATACAGTAATATTCCAATAGAAAACAGTGTAAATCAATCTGTAACATTAAAAAAGGACTAGGTTAAAGGCAGTTTTGATGCTCATAACCTCAAGAAACGTAGTGCTTGTAACTAAACACAACATTTTAAAAATGCAGAGGTTCTGGTACTCACTTTAAACCGGTCCACCTCTACTTCCTCAAACTTCCCAGAAATGGATGTTCCTGCACAGTTCACGAGCATATCAACGGGCCCCAATTTCTCTTGAGCCTGCAGTCAGGAATAAACTCATTTCAATACATTACCCCTAAATTCTTAAATAACTCCGATATGTTCCACAGCTACAGAGAAGGAAATATTACCTGTTTTATCACACTTTCCACTTGACTGTAATCACTGGAAACGTCCACTGATATGCAGAGCACCACCTGAGAGTACATTGAACCAGACGTTATGCAATCTAAAGCAAAATGCAAGTGCACGCTGAACCCTGTGGAGCTAATTGCTTTTAATGTCATTTTGGGTGCAATGTATTTGTTTACTTTCACTAAAATCCTGTGCATATAATACAGTAAAATATAATAAGAATTTATTATACCTGTTTGTCATTGATGGCAAACTTCTCCACTTCTTTCTTTGCTTGAAGCAATTTAGCCTAAGAAAAGGGAAAATGTACAAACTGAATTTTGCTATGCACACTGAAATCACGTTTAAGCTTAAAAACGATTTGTCAGTTTTTCAAATTACAAACCACAAAGCGACACATCTACAGACCAAGTGACTTTTCTTTTCTCACAAAGGTTAGTAACATGTCATGGATGGACACAAGGAAATGACCACTTGAATAGTTTATACAGACCTCATCTCGTGCTACTAAAGTGATGAAAGCTCCTTGTCGATAGCACTCAATAGCAATGCATTTTCCAATCCCACTTGATCCTCCTGTCACCTGCACACATAAAAGATGAGGGATCAATAATAGCTAACTCACTGTCTAGGGCTCCTTAATCAGACATTGAATGCAAGGTTGATAAATTGAAAACTACTGGGACATCTGTGAAACTAATATCTCGTTTCCAAAGAGTTACACAGGTTGGAAGCAGGATGTTACCACATCTGCAAGACGAGCAAATGTGCAATGAAAATATACATAATTTTACATACATTAATTAAGCTTAGGAGGTACAGTTTCATTGATTCTGCAGGTACTAATTCAGAATCTTAATATTTCTTGCCAGACTGTAAACTGTAGTCTTGAAAATATATGTATATGGTAGCTAATGGTTTTAAATACTTGCGGTAATGTAACATTGCCAAAGAAACAGCTTTATAGCTTTTATAAAAATGTGATTTAATGTGGCTGTGTGTTAGAGTGCATTCATATCACAATGGTTTAAGATAGCGTTAAATCTGTATTCCGAATAAACTGACACATGAATTAGCTTCATACCAACTTTGAAATGAACTCTATCGTAACCATTATGTGGGCGTGTCAGCCATAGCTTACTGTCGGTACACAGAAAAAAAAAGACAGGCTATATCATAAATGTTTTGAGAGGTTAATTATTGCAACGTAAGTGCCAATTAATTTGCTTTTGTTGCAATTATAACGTAAGTTCAGCTAGCTAAAGACTCAATGTTAAATGCAGTTAAGTTACAATTTTGAGCAAACATTAGCTACCCTTCCCAGCCCAGTTGCCAAACGTAAGCTAGCAATGTAGCATTCTGGTGCACTTACCACGACATGGGCCCCGTTCAGTTTCAGAGGCTTGGGGCTAATAAGAGGTGATATCATGTATAACAGCAACACAAAGGCAACAATAAAGGCAGCAACTACAAGGAGCATGATGAAAGGCAAAAGAAGCCACCAGGAATTGATAAACAGCCAATCCGTAATCGTTGAGCTCAACGCTTCCTCAGATGACATGGGTGAAATCTGGCAGTCGTTAGCTTATTTGCTAACTAGCAGGCCAGCTTCTGGTGTTCAACAACGGAGCTACGAGGAATTCGGCGGTCCAGAAAAGGAGTGGCGAAACGCAGACCTCAGAGGAGGCGTTGTTTCACTGTCTGGCAGAATGTCAAAAAATGCACACGGGTCTGGTTAAAGTGCAGCCGTGGACCTTTGCTCTGAGTGACAAAGCGTAGTCTGTATAAACCAAAACAAATCGAACTGTGCACTATAAACGAACGTGACGGCCCGCCTTTGGGACTTGTAGTTCTGAATTTATCTATATATGTACAGTTGTAACGCTGTTTGGGCGTGTGTGGACCACAACTCCCATAATGCAAAAGTTTGCTTCCGTTTTCGTCGTTTCCTTATCACACACGCCCACCCGGCTATAAGATATGATCACTGAAAGGAGTTAAAATAGATATTAAGCATTTTTGTTAATAAGTGGTGGTTTAAGTAATAAGGAAACCAGCTTTTTGACATATCTTTCATTTTTATTTACATCATGAAAATGAACTGAATATCTGATGCACAAGTGACCTCTTCACAAAGAAAAGGCTTAAAGGCTGGCTATATGTATAGACATTTACAGTGAAGTAAAAGATATTCCCAAACACAAGAAGTTTGCACACCTTATGAAGAAAAAAAAGTTCAGTTGTATACAATCTCTAAAAGAGCATACATGAAATGTGCAAGTTTTATACATTTCTTGTTATGACAGCATTGAATATATACACAGTCTGACCAAATTAGAAACCAACCAATAAAAATAACCATAGTTTTGCAACTTCTCTAGAAGGCACATGTTCCACACTGCCACTTATGGCTACATACAGGTCCTGCTTGGAGGTGAATTCTTATGTTGGATAGTTTTGCAAGATGATCTCTCCACCTGAGCCATCAATGTTCAATGTTAGCATCTCAGTCTTGTCTTATCACAATTTACAATGTGATTTCATAATCATATAAGGCTCTTTTTTTGCAGTTTGTATTAAGGAAAAGAAGCAAAGCATGTTAAGATTAAGAAAAATATGTACAATGTGTTGTGGAAGAAAAAATAAGAGGTGAGTGATAAAGCAAATCAAAGCTATTAAATCCTTTGAAAATTGTGATACAACGCTGGTCTGGCACCTTTGGTGAGCCACCTTTTCATCCATGTTGAATCCAAACCACAGTAAACAAATTCAAAAGAAAACAATTCAAAATTGCCCCTGGGCTTGAAGCAGTTCTTGTGATGATTACCTGTGTCTTAAATGTCTACATTGTCCATCATCTTGAGACTTAAAGGACACATTTTCCCACAAAAATCAAAAGACTAATCAGAGACTGACATGCCCTGCTTTATGGTACTGGTCCAAGAATTACATTCCACTAAGTACAGTATACACTATAAAATGCTTGTTTTTCTTAATACAAAATACAGAGGATATAAGGGGCACTTATTTGAGACGTACACTGACTTATGAAAAATATAGATATTAGTGCTGGTTCTAACTTAAATAATTTGTATTTGCAATGTTGTGCATTTGTGGTTAGTGCTGACAGATAAATTGTATTTCGAATCTTTGCTATGATATAAACATGTGCAATAAACACATCTAAAAGTCTGCCTGAATTAACATTAACATGAAAAATTGCCACATCGTTGCATCATGTGTTCACACTCTGCATGTGAAGCTGATCTATGAGATGGCGTCCCAAATGTCTGCCAGCAATCATCAGATTAATTGTTGTCAATTTGTTGTCAAAATTAGTTTGCTTATTCATACGTCTTATCATCATAATAGTGAACAATGTTATTGCAGGACTGTTTGTGACATTGGTTTTCTTATGTTTTTTGAAAGTTCCCTGTTATTTCATCAGGTCAGCTGGGAAGGAAAGTGTTTACTCCTTTTTGGACAATATTTGAATATCAACGAAGACCAGTTCTCCATTAAATTTTTTGTGTAATCTGAAAGATCTGCAAGGCAGAACAGAGCAGTTGTGCAGGCCACTTTTGATAAAGCATGAGGCCTGGTGAATGGTTAGGATGAGACCGACACAAAAAGGGACAGACAATAAAAGACACAATCACAATTACTTTGCTTTGGTTTGACTTTTCTCAAATGACCACTCCTAACCTTCCTGACCAAAGTCCTCTGTAAATTTTTTCAGTTTCTCCAGATCTTGTTCATTTACAGTTGGCTTTGTGTGGGCCTGAGATCTCAACATGTCAGACTGAAAAGAGGAAAAAAATTTATTATTGACATTGAAATTCATAAATATATAATCATACATAATGTGGATACATTTTTAGTGTTTTTGAATTCTTACCATGGACACCACAGGTTCCATTAGCTTTTCCCCAGGAACGTCCATCCATGACATTTCAACTGCTTGGGGATCACCAGGTGAACAAGGTGTCAAGAGGTCATCTACAATAATGTTTGGATCAGTTCTTGATGGCCCTCGAACCTTATGAATCGCAAATGATGAAGGGAAAAATCAGAAAAATGTGAAAATTAGTCAAATATAACACATTACACTGAAGCATGATACTGCATGATATTTAAAAAGACATACTCTTTTGAAGTGGGTTGCTGACTGGACCTTTCGAACAGGCTGCATTAAAGCATCTCTGACAATGATACTGATATCGGCGCCTGAGTATCCTTCTGTCTTCTTGCCCAGAGAGACAAAGTCAGACTCAGTGAGACAGTTTGGAGTAGAGCCAAGATGGAGCTTGAACATGAAGGAGCGGGCATGCTCTTCAGGCAGTGGGATGTAGATCCTCTTCTCGAATCTAGAATGGCAGCGTTGGCACACAGTCAATACGTGTGAAGCACAATATGCTAACATCATCAGCTTTAACAATACCAATTACCTTCTTCTGATGGCTGAATCTAAGGTCCAAGGGATATTTGTTGCCCCAAGTACCAGCACTCCTTCATTGTCAACCCCCACACCTGTTTTAGGGAAAAACAAAAAAATATAGTAGTTGGTTGGTTTTCTGTGACTAAACCAAGTTTTTATTTGATGACAGTGAGTAAATGAAAAATATGACACAGGAAGCTCTTAGTCTATATTTAGAAATCACAAAATTTTAGATAACTGCAAAAAAAATATATATATATGTTAGCATAAACCACAGTATCTTCTGAAAAAAACAAACAAAAAAGAAAAAACCCAAACCCAAAACATAGTATCCTTTAAAGAAACTTTGGTTAATGTTCACCGTTTTCTGTGGCATTCACTTTAAAAACACCTTACCCTTTGGCCTGCATCTGTCAGTGATACCACATCAGGTGTTTCAGGCTTATAACCTTACATGCAGCAGCTGTCAGTTAACATAATTTCAGTAATTCCTTGCCAAAGGATCTTAAAACAGTCTTTTGCTCCATAAGACAAGTCCTGTTCACACAAATATAATTCTTTGTTTACTTCAGAACCTCAGTAACTGTGCTGTCGCGTGGAATAATAAAAACAATGAAGTTAGAACAGTGGTGTAAACATCTGCATTCACTGCCTGATTAGTCCCATCAGTCAGTTCCTGATTCATCACATGATCCATTTCCACAGGGTAAAAAAAACTCCTGTGACCACCAATGATGAATATGCTTTCAGCAAATTGATTTTAAAACAAAACAATTACTCTGCATTTATCCTTACCCTGCATCTGAACCAGGAATTCAGTTTTAATACGACGTGCAGCCTCACTCTCATTTTCACTTCGAGAACCACACAGGGAGTCGATCTCATCAATGAAGATAATGGAGGGTTTGTGTTCCCTTGCAAGGCTAAAGAGGTTCTTTACCAACCTGCGGAGAAAAAAGGGAACATGCCATTATTTTGATATATTTGTATGTTTAACCCATGTAGCCTGTGTGTTTTGTTTTGCTTTAATACTAACTTTTCACTCTCTCCCAGCCATTTGGAGACGAGGTCAGATGAGGAGATGGAGAAGAACGTTGAGTTGTTTGCTTCTGTGGCAACAGCTTTAGCCAAATATGACTTTCCTGTACCTGGTGGTCCAAACAGCAAGATCCCTCTCCATGGAACTCTCTTTCCTGTCAATTAAACAGAGATAATTTCATATAATTTGATATACTATTTATGCTAGACTAATTCCATTATGGCCCAGAGATATACTCCCTTACCCAAATACTTCAATGCAAAACAGAATAATATAGAATACCTGTGAAAAGGTGGGGGAATTTGATTGGAAGTATAACAGCTTCTTTGAGTGCCTCCTTTGCTCCTTCCAAACCAGCAACATCGTTCCATTTGATGTTTGGTTTCTCCATAACAATTGCCCCTGAAAAAAAAAAAAAAATCCACATTACTGATACATCAGAGTAATGTCTTAATTACAACCAGTTTGCTGTAAGTAAATAAAATGTTATCGATATAACTTATAAATCATAAAATACAAAGCTAATAACTTAGAAAAAATACTGAATTAAATTTATCTAGAAGAAACTGTACAAACCTGAGAGTTGATTTTGGAATTTCTTTTTCTCTGGATCATCACCTTCATCACTTTCATTCCTTTTCAGATAGAATTATTCAAACACATGTCATTTCAACAGTATTTCAACTCTCTGTATTAATATGAAACACTGATTTGAATGGCATATGAGCACTGCCCCACCCAAAAACACGCACCCTCTGTCATCAGACTGTGACTCTTTGACAGGCTTAGCGGGAGGAGCCTTCTCTTTCTTCTTTAGGTACTCCTTTAACTTTTCTGCTCTGTCCAAGTATTCAGTACATTTTGCTCTGATGCTCTCTTTAGCTTTGGCACTCTGGGCTTCATCTGTTAAAAATGAACAAAACACACACAAAAAAATATTTAGGTTAAGTGTAAAATTTAGGTATGAACACATTATAAAAAAATCTGATTATTTATACAATTATTCTAATTTTAGTTACAATGATTTATGTGTACAGAATGGTTTGCATTGTATGAAAATCCAATAAAATGGTCAGATTGTGACCCCTGTTATGACATTTATAAATAGTATATTTAATTTAATGTCTAACTTCTTACATTTCACCACATGGAGGAAGTACTGAACAGCAGCCTGGTACAGTCGCAGAGCCTCATCATAGTTCTGAGCTTTATCCTCCTGAGCTGCCTTGGTGGCGAGATCAATGGCTTTCTAAATTTGGGAAAAACACAGAATACTGTTAGTTATAAAAACATGACATACAATAGAGGTAAGATGGAAACTAAATCTGTGGTTCTGTGGTAAGTGAATGACACAACATGTAATGCATGTCAGCCAATAATACCTAAAGGACCATTTATTTAATTAGAGAGAAATCTGTCCAACCCCCCCCCCCCCGAAAAAAAAACAACAAAACAAAAGAAAAACAACATTCAACAGCACCTGTACTGAGATGGCTGACGGTACTTGACATTTCAAGCTAAGTTAGCTAAGTATATGGCTTAATGTTAACAGAAACAAAGTGTTTCTGTTAATTTATGAATACAAAATATGTATATTCTGTTACGCACAAACCAATCGGTACAAAGGCAACCTTAGTAGTTTTGTTTTCTATTTTAGGTGTAAGTTCTTGAAGCCAAATAAACCCAGCTGGCTATAAACGTTAATCTCATTACCGTTGTCGTTGTCAGCCAGCAAAAGCTAATGAAGCCAGTATTAAATGTCATAAGTCTATATACGGAACAAAGAAAAAACCTTCTTTTATTTATAAATATCGTCCAAAGGTACCTCTATGTACATGATGAGCTGCTTTTGGTCATTTTCTAAATCTTCAATTTAATAAAGCTAGCTACCGGGTTAATGCTTTAGCTTAGCAGGCTAACTAGCTGCTACTATTGTCATTCGTTTCGTTATCTCTGACTCTAGAAACAACAATACTGACCAACACCTATTGGAATTAGGCCAGAGGTCCCGATTACTTGCAACTATTTTACTTTTGTAGTTTAATTCGCCACGGAAATAACTTTGTTAGCTAATTTGCGCGTTATAGCAGCTTTGGGATTGGCCCCCCAACTTACCTGTAAATTATTGTTGGTAGCCATGAGGGCTGATTACGTGTCCAAATATTGAAACTAATATGAAGTTGAGGTACAGAGACAGCTTCGCGTTAGAATTTGGCCTGTAAATAAGGCTGCTAATTGATAATCTTGTTTTTTTCCGAAGCTTGTTTTCCTTTCCAAGATCGCTCCCGTGTAAGATCGAGGAGGAAACTTCCGCATTGAAAAGTCGATACTCGCGTGCACGAAATGTGATGACGTCAAGACGTTACACGGGACGTAGGTTTTTTTTTCGCTTTAACAGCAGCTAAACCAAAACTTATGTAACAGTATGTACTTTCATATGTACTTTCATAATGGAAAGTATTAGTTAGGGAGGACCCATAAAAAGTATTCACCCCTTTGGATGTTTTCCCTTTGGTTGCTTTCAAAAATGTATTTATGGTCAATATAATTCAACTTAAAAAAAAACAGTTTAATGTAAAACAATGTAAAATGTGAAAATACATCTCTACAAATTAATGGAAAATCATCAAAAAAAATATATGATGGAAAATAAAAGATTGCATAAATCTTCACCCGTTCAAGTCAGTATTTCATACATGCATCTTTAGCCACAGTCACAGTGGGTCTGTGGACAGGTCTCAGTCAGGGTTGCACATCTACACACTGCTAGTATTTTCCATTCTTCTTTGTAATACTGTTCCAGCTCTGTTGGGCCAACTGAGAATTGGGTGCAAACTACCTTTTCAAGGCCAGCTGCAAATTCACTATTGGACTGAGTTTTGGGCTTTGGCTTTCACCTTATAGGCTTTAAAGCATTTCTGTTTGCTTATGCTGCATCCTCCAGGTCATTGATTTGCTGGAAGATAAATTCTCTTATAAGATAGGTTTCTGGCAGACTGAATCAGACTGTCATCCAGGATTCTGCTATGTTTTGTTGCAAGAACCCACACAGCAATTGTTATATGCATACTGCCCCATTACAGATGCTGAAGCTTTTTGTTACATTAGCCTCCTGAGACTCAGCAATGCATTTTTGTCCTCTGTAGGGAATTTGAGTTTCACAACTGTAAAAAAAAAACAAAAAAAAAAACATGCTGTCCACTGCAAGGGACATTCTATAAAATGTGTCCAAAAATGGTGCATCACACTGTTTCCAATCAAGGTAATTATTTCATGTACAAAAGCCAAAACTTTTACTTTCCTGGGTCTCAGGGGGATAAAGTAGTTATAGATGACCTCTCTCATTAGTCTCCTTCACTGTTATTCGCTTTGTGAGGATGGCCTGCTGTAGACAGATCTACACATGTGCCATGTATCTTCCATTTCTTAATGGATTTAACTGAACTCCAGGGAATGTTCAGTGAATTGAACATTGGACATCCTCTGACTTACAATTTTCAATAACCTTTTATTTGAGCTGCTCAGAGTGTTATTTTGTCTTCAGGGTGTAATTTTAGTCAGGACTACTGATTAACCAGTTACTGGACCTTCCTCCTGTGTGTTTTTATACTAAAATCACTTGAAATACACTCACAGGATCTCCAGTTCACTAGTTGTGAGACTAGCATTAACTTTCTGGACCTCTGTTGTGTTCGGTCAATCCCTTTCACAGGGGGAATTGTTAGACAAACACTTATTTTTACATTATGTATTTTTAAATTAAATTGTTTTTTCACATGGGGACACGGTCAAGCGGTTACGTAGGGTAAAAAAAAAATGTTCAGATGATGAGGACGTGGCCTACATTTACCTGTGTGTAATACATAGATGGAAAGGGTATTTCTAATACTTTGAGGCCATACAAAGACATTTGTCAATTTCAGCCATTTTCACTCAAATCTTTGTGAAAACATCTTGGCTATGTAGTGTAAAAAAAATCTATATCAAAAACGGTATATTTTTCAACATATCAAAAGTTGTCAGGTATATAGTTGACTGCAACTCCTGCAATTTTGGTGAAAAAAAAAATCGGTCTAGAATAAGAAACAGAAACATTTAGAAACAGTAAATTTGGTTTTAGGATTCCCCAACAGTTATGCATCAGCTACAAATGACAAAATAAGTCTATCTTAAAGTTTTTTTTCACCCAACATGTTCATAGTCCCCTGACTGTGCCCATGGTATTTTTTTTTTTGACATGGACCATGATTCCATTTATCCTAGCAATAAAAAAGGGAAGCATAAAATCAAAGGGGTGAATACTTTTATAAGGGCAATGTACACAAAAAAAAAATAAAGTCCCCATTTTGTAGTACATTTTTTATACCATAGACCAGGGGTGGGTAACTCCAGTCCTTGAGGGCTGATATCCTGCAGGTTTTAATAATAATAGATTAGATTTATATAGCACTTTACTATTAATGCATACTCAAAGCACATACAGCGGATCCATTATTCATTCACCCACACATTCTTACTCTGACGGTGGTAAACTACATATGTATCAACAGCTGCTCTGGGGCAGATTGACGGAAGCGTGACTGTCAAATCGCACCTCTAGCCCCTCTGACCACCACCGAACCTTCATACGCATTCATACACCAGTGTGAGTAGCAGCACTGGGAGGTGAAGTGTCTTGCCCAAGGACACAACAGCAAATGACTAGGACAAAGTGGGATTCAAACCGCCAACCCTTCGGAAATCGGACAACCCGCTCTACCCACTGAGCCATGGCCATCACCATGTAGTTCCTTTTTCCAGCACATCTAGTTCAATTGATCATCAGCTCATCATCAAGCTCTGCAGAAGCCTGATAATGATGTAATGGCTTGGAGGTGTGCTGGAAGAGGGAAATATCAAAATCATGTATAAGATACCGGCCCTCGAGGACCAGAGTTGCCCACTCCTGCCAGAGACTATGTAAATTAAAGATGCAACAACCTCTTTATTAGCTAAGAACTCCTGCAGCACTTCCACTCTGTCCAGGTACTTTTTACATGAATCTCTTATCTTCTGGTTTCCATCTTTACCCTGGGGTTCACCTGATGGGAGAAACAATATTACTAGTAAAGATTCTTGTAGCAGATATCATGTGTTTATGGATATAAACAGGCACAAAACAAGTTAGATTTGCACAGACTGTAGAACAACTGATATCTCAGGTTTGTTAAAGTAAATGCATTTTGTTTCCAGACACTGACGCACGTTTCAGGATGTGCAGAAAGTACTTGACCGCATGTTGGTAGGAGCGAATGGCTTCTTCGTAGTTCTCAGCCTGGTCTTCCTGCGAGGCTTTCTGTGCTATGGCAATAGCTTTCTAAAAGAGCAGCAAATGGATTAATATTTTCAGGAGCTATTTGTACTTATGCTTCCTCTAAAAACATTACAACAGACAGGATATCATCAGTGGCATTACATCTCAGCTCAGTTCAGTTCCAAAGGAAATTAAAGAGACATCTCAGAATGATGCTCCTAGAAAAACGAACAATTCACTTTACCATCAACTGTAAAAACCTACCTCAGCCAGAGCAAAAGTAACTAATCTGAGAAACTGAAGGTCATAATTAGGTCATAGTTAGAATCATTATTAAAATAACACACTTGTATATCAACATATCAGGTTAGAATTACTATAATAGATTATAAGACACATCACTTAAAAACAGCTGTGTTCATTGCATGACAACATCCAATTCATTTCCTTACAATAAGAAAATACCATCAACTTAGACATTTTGAAGCATTATCACCTCCAGCATCACCAAGGAAAATGGATATTTTCATTACTTTATATCATTTTGTCTGTAGACTTGAATACAGATTTTACATTTATGCATTTGGCAGACGCTTAATTACAAAGCAGAAGATTAACAACTAAGCTCTCTCTCTTTCCTTTATTTCTAAAGCACTTTAAAACAACCACAGTGGAACCAAAGTGCTGCACAGAAGGATAAATAAACCAAGGATAGATTAAGGACATAAAACAGCTGTACAATAAAAATACAAACAATAAACCTATACAAAATTTTATTTAGAGAAATGATTAAAGTTAAGATTCAGTCTATCATTTTCAGATGGACAAAAGTAGTTTAAGTGTCAAAATGTATCAAGCATGTTTCTGTAGTTCTGTAGGAAAAACCCACCTTTTCACATCAAAAATAATAATCTAGTTTTTCCACTCATTGTTTCCATTTCCAATAAACACAATAGTGAAGCTAATTTTCAAAACTAGCTGAGTTCCTATTCCTGCTGCTACTGAAAATGTCTTGTGATTTTTCTGTTATATTATCAAGAATTGCTCTGAATTGACAAACGGACATTGTTTCACTTTCTATAACGCTGTATTTCCTACATATATGTATGATTTAGAAGCATGGACGCTTTGGTATCATAGTTCACAGAATGCTACAGAATGTATGGACTTGATGTGAACCTATTTCTGGTCTGTTATTAAGTTTAATAACTTTGACACCCATTCTGTAAACATTGCCTACTGGTTTATTCTGTTCTGGTAAAAGTACACATGGGAAATAACCTTGTCTTGTACAGAAATACACGTCCCATAATGCGTTTTAAAATGAAACCTTTCAGTGATTATATACAGATTAAATCCTGCAGAGGCTTCAGTAAAGTCAACAAGTGTAAGTTTGTGTGTGTGTCATTTGTCCTACCTGTAGATTTGTTGGCTCCATGCGGAGTCCTAAAGGGGACTAATAACACGATAGATTCAACCTGTGATCCAGCCTCGGTGGTTTATGTCGGTGCACAACAAGTTCCTGTTTGCTTATCAGTCCCTCAGCAGTGACACATGCGCCCAAGAAAGCAGTCTGCCCAGTCTTAGGAATGGGAGCGATGTTTACTGAATCACGGTGGTGTTTTGTTGTCATGCAAGAAAGACAAGTTAGCCTGGCTATGGCCTAAATATAAAACAGCTGATTTGCAGATCACGTGGCGTTCATTTATATACAATTACTTTCTTGGAGTTTGAGACATCAACGTCGAAAGTGATAACAATTTTTTAAAAATGACTTGAAGTTTTGTTTACAGAAAGACTCAAAGTTTTACCTCAGTTTTGTTACACAAAGACGAAACTGAGAGAAAAGAGGGTGTGTTCATGCGCACAAAAGCCTCTTAACTGGTGCTCAGGATGCAGCCCTGTGGTACTCCACTAGAGGTCAGCCCAGGATAAAGGTAACATGTGCAAGTGGAGTCCTGAGAGTTTCAACACACAAACACGAACTGCTCTGATTTCATTACAGAATGCAATATGAAAAAGTACAATTTATCACAGAGGCCTTGAAAATGTTCTGTTTATGAATTAAACACAATAGAGTAGGTAAAGACATGGCACTGGTAGATTCAGTAGATTACAGCTAAGACTTTAACTCTTTCTGTACATAAAGACTATGTGTGTTTTAGTTAAGTTTTTAGACAATAATTAGGATGTTAGATCACTTCCCAAATTCTAGAATACTAGGTATTTCTCAGAGGCACATAAGGTAATGATGCAGCAATCACTAAAACTGTGCTTGAAGAATATTTTCTTTAAAAAAAAAAAAAGAGCACATCAAAAAGCAGACGTGTATGATTATTATTATTATTAGTAGTAGTAGTAGTATTTAATTATTTATTTATACTTTTATTTTTGCATTTATTTATCTATAAGTATAGGATAAACTTTTGACTAAATATAAATAAATAAAATACGCAGTCTTAAAAAGTTATCTGAACTGTGAGCTGGACCTTTGGCCCCTCTGGGTGGATTAGCGTCAGGCTCAGACCATTGACAGCCTGACACCTGATCGCTCCACTGTGGCACACAGTTTAGTTAAGGAGACGGAAAGCTGGCTTCATCAGTTTGGAAACATGCGGCGGAAAGAGAGCATACCTCCAACAACAGAAGACCTACTTAAGGATTTGTGTGACATTAACGGACGTGTAGTCCCGGAGAAAGAGTCGCGCGTAATTCACGCAGCCTAGAAAGGCGCATTTCATGGAGATCTCCGGATGACAAGACCTGCACACCGCGGGTTGCTTTCAGCATCTACAGGGATCTCCAATGCGGAAAATGGCGAGAGGGATGAGAGGAACTCATGTGTTCGCCCTGTTTTTGACCTTTTCGGTAACGCTTGTTTGGGACGCAGATGGACAAGACCCGTTCAATGACTTAACAGGTTTCAGTCTGAACCCTCCGTACTTTAACCTCGCTGAAGGGTCTCGGATCTCAGCCACAGCAACCTGTGGTCAGACTGAGACTGGGGGACCGAGGTATGATTTATATTGTAAACTAGTTGGAGGACCGACTGCTGGACGTCTTACTCAAAACATACAGGTAAAGAAAGTTGAAACTGTGCGTAAAAGTCGTCAAGCTGCTCAATGAACAGTTAGTATGTTGTAAAGTGAATGCAAAGTGATAACATATATAATTAAGCATCATAAAAGGCAATTGAGTTTCTGTTTATCATCTTCATAAAAAGCTGCTTATTGTAGTTTCCCAGCACAGTTATTCTGAACCAGCTCAGACTGCTGTGGGAGTTTGACATTCATCAGATATTAGACATGCAGACATGCTTTTAGAACAAACTCAATATTTGCCTTGGCGTGCATTACTAATCTCAGGACCTCATTGACTGTAAAATATGCTTTTAGATTTCTGCAGTCATTTCTGAATAGCATACATATTTACTCCAATTAGGGTCAGTTCTGTGATTACTGCACCTCCAATGACCCTACCCGAGCCCACCCAGTGACAAACGCCATCGATGGAACTGAGAGGTGGTGGCAGAGCCCACCTCTTTCAAGGGGACTGGTCTACAATGAGGTGAATGTTACCCTGGACCTTGGGCAGGTGAGATTATCATACCTTGTTCTCCTCTGAGCAGCTGTTTACCTGCTGCTACCTGCTCTGTGAATGATGATTGCTTTGTGGTGACAGTAAAATACAGCACCTGGATGTTTCAGGGGAGTAGTGGGAAGTTGTTCTCTGCTTTGGCCTTTTGCTGTTTTCTGCTGCGGAAAGTGTTTTTGTAGAGTAGTATAACTAAAGCTTGAAATATTTCTGACCCATATTTCTTCTGTGGTTTCTGTTTCATTCACAGACTCTAGAGGTGATTGTTTTTTTTTTGGACATATATTTCAAACGTGTTACATGATGATGTTTAAAGTTTGAGCTTTAACGCTTCAGCCAGCAGTGATCATGTGAATAATGATCTGCAGTTGGACGCTTGCCAGAATTCATATTCATGCTCCTGTAACTGGTGGATATGCTTCCATCTTGACCCGTGTCTTTGGCAGGAGTTTGGCTCATGGCCCATAAAATTGCACCTTACGCTCAATTATCCAGTGTGAAGAAAGAGGAATTCTGTTTTAGGATTAGGGATCAGAAAGATGTTAAATCAGATTCCAGGGGTGCAGGTGGAGACCGTGGACCGTTTTGACTAGTTGAGGACCAAACTTCAAAAACAGAACAACAAAAGAGCTTCTCTCTCCACACGTGTTGCATCTTTGGATCCCAGTGGGCACTGTGTCAGACAATGGGAGTTGGCTTTTCTGTCTCTGTTTTTAGACAGGCTGAGCTGAGCAAAGATCCTAAATAGCTAAATATAGTCCACGTTTACCAGAGGGTGGACACATGCAGGGTCTTTAGGGATGCCTGACTTTAATACGTGGTAATGCTCAGTTTATTTGGGAGTGGGGGAAAGCAGCATTATTGCATTACGTTGTGCTATAAAGAGCATGGGTAGATCTGTGACTGTGGCTACCAAACCTACCACGACACCGTCTCACACACACACACATACACACAAACACACCTGTCACACACAGTTTTCTTTAAATGGCGTCACATAGAAGAGTGTAAACAATTCTCACCTGCCGTTCATGCATTTTAGGTCATGCAACTGTTAAGCATTTAGATGGTTTTTGTTCTGAGCACACACAAAAAAAGGACCTTAATCAGTTTTTAACATTCTTATAATAACAGACAATGATTTTCCTGCACAGAAACCACACACACAGTGTAAGATATTGCCGGTGATAAAGGCTGCTGACATCTCAGAGCAACTTTTCTGTCCTTTTTTTTTTGCTTCCTTTCCCTCCAAATGTAGACTCATGCATTATACAGCTCAAGCCAGTTGTGAGGTTTTGAAAGCTTTGTAGATTTCTTTAAAAAATGTACAGGATGAATGATGTGTTGAAATGAAATATGTGGGTTAGATCCAGTTGAATGGGCTCTGTGGTTTCTTTCAAGACAGACAACACAGGTGGCCGGGTCGCTGCTATCTATACGACTCTGATTAGACAATGGCGGAGTTTATGTTGAACAGTGAAGTTCAAAGTGAGGGGGGCCTTTTTGTTTCCGGTGAAATTGCATGAAGCTATGTCTACCTCAGCTGAACCTAGCACGGTCTAGGAATAAAGTCTACTTGTTGTTTTGGAAGGAATAGCAAAAATTACCCAGGAAAATGAAATGTGTAGACACGAAGCATTTAAAGACCAAAGGTTATCTACTCCTTACGACAAGGCCGCTCTAAATCGCTTCCAGTCCTGTGTGTCGGGCAAGTTGATGCAAGAACGGTAACTGCTCACTGTTTTTGACTTCTTGTCCTTTGACTGGTGACCCGTGACAAATGCTACCCTCTGTCTGGAAATGACCCCGGTGATCCTCAATTGGCTCCTGTGTG
>JAPTYQ010000010.1:17143789-17156297 GCA_029814465.1 Ostorhinchus cyanosoma
TGTGTGTGTGTGTGTGTGTGTGTGTGTGTATATGTGTTGGTGTGAGACCAAGAGAGAACGATTGAGCATGTAAACACTTGTGTGTGCCTGTGCGCCTGCATATACTCATAGTGATTAGCACTACTGACTCAGGTGCTGAAGTTGATGGGCGTGTCCTCTTTGTATGAGAGTGTGTGTTTAAGAGGCTGAGGCAGAGGAGTCCGCGGCGCAATTTCACACAGACTAAACGTTAGGAATGTCAGATAGGAGTATGGACAGACGGCGGCGTACAGGGATTCTGATACAGACTTTGCTATTGGGGACTGTGATTGGACTATGCAGCGCTGGACACAGGCCCTTGAGGACAGGAGAGCGACCCCGATACACCAGACACCACGACAGATGGACTCAGAGAATACTGTACCCGTCACTCAATGATCCGGGAACTCAGCGGATAGAGTATCCATCAGTAAATGATCAAGATGCACAAAGGGTGCGCTACCCCTGGATACATGACAGAGGACAGACTATTCAGTATCCTCATATAAATGACAGGGATGCCGGTTCACAAATCCAGGTAATAGTCAGTACGGTTGTTGCGTATGTTGTTCTGTACCTGCGGTGAAGTCTAAACGCTGGTGGTTTGGACGATTCTTATCTCTGAAAGCAAAGTGCGGACTGTGACCTCTCAGTATCAGTGTTTTCATGACACTCAATTTAGGTCAAGTTCTCAACTCCTCTACAAATATATCTTTGTGCATTTTTTATGACACTGCAAACACGTGCTGTTTTTTAATCATTTCCCTGAGTGGGAGGTGAAGTCTGTGGGAAGAAGACAATGTTTAGATAAAGCAAAAACAGCCTGTGGTTTTAGTTTGTATCTTTTAGTTTCTGCTCAGTATTAAGTGGAAATGGGTTATATGAGTGAATAAAATGTTCTTCTGGGTTTGGCAAGTGAACAAAGAAGAGAAAAAAATAATTATAATATAATAATAAATAATATATATATATATATATCACTAGTGGAATTATTAGACCAATTTTGTAAATCACTGACAATATAAATGATGTTATTAGAAATTAGAGGCTGATTATGTTAAATACCAGTGAAATGGACTGCATTTGTTTTTGTACCTTTTCAGATTCTATATTTTAAATGAGATTTCCGCAATAATAACTCAATATGAATAACATGGGCTTGTTCTGTTTTTAGAACTACATACATTTTACTAGAATTGAAATTAGAATATTTTTTCATTGCAATTAACACTATCTTTTATGCCATGTATATTTCTTTTTATTTCTTAGGCTGTAACTGTTTTTATATGTGAGAAAAAAAGGTTGTTACTTATTTCCATGCTTCTTTTATTGTAGAAATGTGCTCCTGGTTACTTCAGAGATGGCAGCGGGCCTTACTTGGGTCGGTGTTTGCCCTGTAAGTGCAACGGTCAAGCGAATGAGTGTGAAGACAAGACAGGGAGATGCCTGGTAAGTTTTATCAACCCTCACTAATCACTTTATGACCATAGATAAACAGTATAGACATATACACACCTAAAGAGAGACTGCATGAGCCCAGGTAACTGAAGTCTGAGCCACAGTTTAGTCAGAGTCTAGACTTCTCTACCTCTCTTACATCACCACTTCAGAGGTTTTATTTAATATGACTCTCTTATTTTCCATTCTGGGACTTCTTTCAGTCATTATTCTTCCTGTTATGTGGATGAGTCTTTGCACATTTTAACATCTCAGGTGTCTCATATGTGTTATTGTTATTCAAGGCACTCAAGACTGGGCCTGTGAGCAATGCATGCATGCATGGATCCACACCCCAGCACTTCAAAACTAAATGGACACAAGCTACTGAACATGCTGTCGCTTTGCTGTCCATCAAATTCTAATTCTTTACTCCAGATGTTTTGCATTCCTTCCTTAGAACCACTTTCTGTCCGGTTGAATCAGTACAACTTTTCTGGAAATGACGGAATTTCTCATTTCATTTTCATTTTTGCTCACTTATCTAGTTTGCACAAATTGTGAATATAAGTCGGAGTTGGTTTAATTAATATACTGTACTATTTTCAGAACTGTCAATATAACACAGCTGGAGACAGATGTGAGCGCTGCAAGGAAGGTTACTATGGAAACGCAGCTCTGAGGACATGCACACTTTGCCCTTGTCCATTCAGTGTGCCTTCAAACAGGTGGGTGGAAAAATAGATTTACTTCAATAACATGGTATATAGAATTTTTTTTAGACTGAATCATAACTCTTCTACCGATGTGCAGTTTTGCAGTGGGTTGCAGAAATGTCAATGAAGGCGTCCAGTGCATTTGCAAGTCAGGTTACACTGGAGACAGATGTGAGAGGTGGGTGTTTGGAGGTGCTTGTCTTGTCTTCAAATACTGGACTTTCGATTTCTGTGGCTTATTCTAGCGTTTATGAATCTTTTCCATAGGTGTTCTCCCGGGTTCTACGGTGATCCACTGATACCAGGAGGAAGCTGTCGTCCCTGCAACTGCAACGGCAATGGCAACAACTGTGATTCCAGGACCGGAGGTGAGATATCGAGTCTTATTTTTAAGATTAATTCACAAAAGTAGTTATTTTACAGTTCCGTTTATGTCAGTAAAACTCTCTTTGAAATGAAATTCCTATTATGAAACAAGTGTTTTTCTCTATTTCAACAGTTTGCAAAAACACACTAGAACCAGGAGACACAAACACCGATGGGCAATGTCAAGGTAAATAAACCAAAAAATATAGCTGATTAGATGAAAATGCTACAGTCTTTTCTTAGTTTAATCTGTCTTTGTTTTCCAGAATGCGATAACTGTGCCCAGACTTTACTACATGATCTTGAGAAGCTGGATGATGAGCTGAAAAGGATCAAAGCTCAGTTGGATAATGCCACAGTCAGTGCTTCCTCTCAGGAGAGACTGAAGAAGTTGGAAAAGGCTTTGTCAGACACAAAGGTAATGTATAAGTGAATTGTAACCTTCTCATTAGCTGCCCGATCACTACATATAAGTGTGAACAGTGCTTACACCCGTACACATATGATATCTAATGCACAGCTACAGGAAGTGTTCATTTCTGCAAACATTCCAGATCCTTGATGATAAGAAATCCCACTGCATTTATCCCGCTGCCTCTGTGTCAACACGAGTTAGAGACTACGCAACTGGATGCCATAGTTGCCGTGCCAACTTGTCTTTTCCCATAATATCAGAGCACAATGTTCACTTAATTCAAATATGCAACCCTTTGTGTATTCATGAGAAACAAGTCCACGTCTTCTGTGGCATCGCATCAAGCAGCTCTCATCTCTCTGAAGTCTTGGCACAGCATCTACCTCTGAAGTTGTAATTATGCCGGTTATTTTACATTTCTCCTGTGTTTGTTGCAGATTCTTGTCAACAAATACAACTCCTCAGTCAACATCCAAAAGTCCAGAGTCAAACAGCTTGAAGACGACATGAGTTCTCTTACAGATGACATCAGCCTCCTCAAACAAAAGGTAGGAAGTCTATTTTATCAAAGAATGTAAAGATAATACTAAGGTTAACCCATAAAGACCCAGTGTTCCTTTTGTTCTAAAATTATTTTTTTTCTCTATATTTAACATTTAAGTGAATTGTCACCATTTATTAGGAAATAAACTGAAAATCTGGTAATTTTCCAATATTTAATTCACTTGATCATGTAGATGTTCATAAAAGCTAGATTAAACTTGAAGGTTGTTATACCAAAAAACAGAGAAAACGGAAGAAAAAGTGACTTTTTCTGTAAAATATATCATTAACTGAACATAAAACAAGTGTCTATGACTGCTGTTATTGATCTGATCAAACTCAATGGGTTTTACTGGTGAATCAATGTTGTAGAAGATGACGGTGTTTTTTCCACGTTCACTACGGAGCCTTTGAACGTCTAAATAAGTCATATCTGATGACCATGAAAAGATGACAAACTGTATTTTACACCAATTATTTACATGCATTGATAGGATTAGTGGATTAGCAGGTGTTATTTTGGTTTCTAGTGGATGTTTGGGTCTTGAAGGGTTAAAATGTATATAAATGTTTGTCTTGGTTTTGCTGGTTTTTTTTGTGTAGGCAAACGAGAAGGCGGATGACGCTAAGAAGGGAGTAGCAGATGTTGAAAAAACACACAAGAGGGCGAAGGATCTGGATTTGGAGGTTCGAAACATGCTCAAAAAAATCCAAGGTAATGGAAAAGTTGCCTCTCTGTGTTTGGTGGTTTATCCTCCTGAGACCCAGCAATGCATTTTTGTCGTCTTTACGGGAGAAAAGTTTGACAGTTTTGCTTTAAAAATACTGTTCATTGCAAAGGACATTCCATTAAAACATAAAATAAAAGATAGAAATAATATGAAAAATATACCTGAAAAAATGGTTGTATTTTACAGTTTCCAATCAAGACAATTGTTTAATGTAAAAAGGCAAAAATGTTCACTTTCCTGGGTTTCAGGAGGTTATATTTAGTGTTTTTTTTTATATTGTATGCTCTATAAAAGCCATGTTCAATGATTTTAATAGCTTAAATATTTATTACAGCCCTGTTGGACACGCTGAAAGAAGGAAGCACCAGCGGAGATAACCCACCCAATGAAAACCTGAATAAAATGATAGAAGAAGCTCAGCGCTTGGTGAAGGAGATGGAAAAAAGGAACTTCACCCCTCAGAAGACTGCGGCTGAGAAAGAAAAAGACGAGGCCATGAAATGTAAGAAGCACACCACAAGTCATGAATAGAAGCTCTCAATGTATTCCTGAAGATATGAGGGATTATCCTGATCTGATTTTTCTTTTTTTCTCTTACTCTACTGATCAGTGCTGGACCACATCAAGGCAAATATAAGTAAACAGTGTGACCAGAACGAGGCAGCAGCAAAAAAGATTCAGGGTCTTTTGAAGAATTATGAAGCCAAGCTTAAAGACCTGAACGCTGCTCTGAAGGAAGCAACAGATTTGGTGAAAAAAGCCAACGCCCAGAACGGACTCAGCGCTCAGGCACTGAAAGATCTGCTGGTAATAATATACGAGTTATTGAACGATGAGGGATGAATGGAGTAGAGGTTAAACCTTTATAAGGCATTCAGAGAAATATCAGCCTCAGTGTGTTATTGCAGGACATAACAAGGCTTTATTACTTTAGTGCAATTTTTCAACCTTTTTTTGTTATGTAGAAAATCAAGGTCGGATGATGAAGTTACCATATTTAGTTCCTTACCTGTAAAAAAAAAACATGTAACACTGCAAAAATCAAACTCTTATCAAGTGTGTTTTTCTCATTTCTAGTCAAAATATCTCCTCACATTTAAAATAAGACAAAATCACCTAAAGAGTAACTTTAATTTTCACTTGTTCAATTGGCAGATTTTTTTTTTTTTGCTTGAATTGCGCAAAAAAATCTTAAATTAAGTAAAAAAAAAAGAAAGAAATCTACCAACGGAAAATTATTTTGGTAAGATTTCTCGAAATTAGATTTTTAAATATCTATTGTCTAAAAATAAGTTCTTATATCTCACTGAAAAGTTACTCTTTAGGTGATTATGTCTTATTTTAAGTGTGATGAAGATGTTTTGACTAGAAATGAGAAAAACACATTTGGTAAGATTAAGATTTTTTTTTTTTTTTTTTCCCAGTGAAGGTGCTAGGAACATGTATTTTAGAACATCACACCCACAGAAGTGCTGATCCAGTCCTGTCAAGATCCACATTCTTCCATTGAACATCATTCCTTACATTAGTACCATTTCTTCTTGGTACCGAACAAAGCAGGTCCACCCACTGGTCATGCAGAAATGGACCTTACAGACCCTGTAGACCACATTAGACCTGAGATTGTTGAATCAGTGTCCTCACTGTATGCGGAAATGACCAAAAATAGTCACTTTCCTAATAAAGGGTTAATGCCTAGAACTCGTTACAGTGAAGCTTTATAATTCTGCTTTTTTGATGAATAAATCACATAATGCAGTTAGATATTAATGCTAGATTTGTTACCACATATCCACTCTGACTTAAATCATTCCCTCCTGACAGAAACGTATCGAGGACTTGAAAAAGGAGAAGAAGACTGTGCTGGACCAGATGGACATGGCTGAAAACGAGTTGCAGAAAGCCGAAGATTTAGTGAAAATGTTAACCGACAGTAAAACGGTAAACCTCCATTAACTGTAGCCTGCATGTACTTAACCTTAAATTCTTCTTTTTTTGATTAAAGTGCGAGCCAACATATTTTAACATACTTGTATCTACGTTATCATATAAAAGAGCTTTATCATTGAGCCTGCACTGTTGAGCTTTCAGGTCCGAACTTGCCATCCGCTCAGATAATGATCTGCGTTTTTACTCTTTGTACTCTTTGTACTCTGAGGTGAGGTAAATGGCATTTCCTGGTGTTAAGAGTAACTCAGACTCGTTCCCATATCCTCTGCAGGAGTACGAACAGCTAGCTGCACAGCTGGATGGTGCCAAGACTGACTTGACCAAGAAGGTGAATGAGATTTCCAAAGCTGCAGCCAAAGAGAAAATAGTGGAGGATGCAGAGGAACACGCCAAGAAACTCAGCAAACTGGCAGAAGAACTTGAGAAGTATGTGTATTGTGCATATAAAAACACAAATAATATCACAGATGTCAGATAAATTAAAAGAACATCCTTTTAAAAAATCTAAACCCGAATGATGCAAAGCTCTATCTGTTCTCATTGTGCGTATTTACCTCCTGTTTAAGTGCTGTGAAGAATGCAAGTGGACAGACCGAAGTGCGTAACGCCAAAGATGCTATCGAGGCGTACAAGAACATCACAGATGCTATCAACGCTGCTGAGGATGCGGCTAATAAAGCTAAAGCTGCAGCGGACAACGCCTTGAATGTAAGAGTTTATGCACTGGGAAAAAAAAAAAATCCAAATCTTACCAAGTGTATTTTTATTCTCATTTCTAGTCCAAATATCTCATCACATTTAAAATAAGACATAAACACCTAAAGAGTAACTTTTGAGTGACATATAAGGACTTATTTTTAGACAATAGATCGTATTTCAAGAAATCTTACCAAGATTATTTTCACTTGTTCCATTGGCAGATTTTTTTTTACTTAATTCTAGATTTTTTTTTTTTTCTTTGCTTAATTCAAGGAAAAAAAATCTGCCAATGGAACAAGTGAAGGTGATTTTAGGTGTCTTATTTTCAATGTGATGAGATATTTTGACTAGAAATGAGAAAAATACACTTAGTAAGATTTGGATTTTTTGCAGCGTGACTTAAATGAAATGCCTTGAGTCCATGATTGAAAACTCTTATAAACTTTAAAGATAATATATCCTCAGTTGCCTTTTTCTTTTTTTGTTTCTTTTAGAATGTCAAAAACCAGAAACTTACAAAGAGAGCAAAAGACCTGAAAAACACTGGTAGAGACCTACTGGATAATGCACAGGCATCGGAAAAAGACCTTAAAGGTATAAAGCTGTGTTTATATTGATTGTAAAATGACACAAAAGCTCAGAGACTAAATCTAGTGTTTTTGTCTTTTTAACAGCTACCATAGATGATCTCAGTGCCCTGAAGAAACGCTTGAAAAATGCTGACAAGAAGAAGAAAACTCTCCAAAATGACCTTCTCGAGGCTCAAAACAAATTAAAAAACATCACAAGAGGTACAGGGGGAGCGAGGCGGCCTATTATGGGATTAACCTGTCTGATAACCTGGTTTTCTTTAAGTGGGCTGTCAGAGCTCATATTTTGTTTTCGTTTTTTCCTAACTCCCGTCCATCCCGCTCAGATGACATTGGTGAGATGATTAACGACGCCAAGACGAAAGCGGCGTCAGCCAACGACACCGCCGGTAGCACCATGGATAAACTTAACGCCATCAGGAAGGAGATCGACAAGATCAATGTTACTCCAGGGGACTCCAACCTCAGCCGCGTCATGGATGATGTGGATGAGTCAGGTTTGTTTTCCAGGCAAATGAAGGACATAAAACCATAACAGCAGACAACAACCAAACACACGACTGATCTAAAACATTTATTTTTTTATTGAATTTTTGACATTTTAACCCATAAAGACCCAGTGCTACTTTTATGGCAGCTCCCAAAATAATTTTTTCTCTATATTTAACCTTTCTTAAGTGATTGATCACCATTTTTATTGTAATATTATCTTCTTTACTTTGTGTTTTTTCAATGAAAATCGGTTATCTTCCCGTATTTGATTTACTGATCATGGAAGATGTTCATAAAAGCTCATATTAAAGTTTAGGATTATTATATCAAAAACAGAGAAAACTGACGAAAATGTGACTTTTTCAGCAAATATATCATTAATTGAATATAAAATAAGTGTTTCCATATATTGTCATTTATCAAACTCCATGGGTTTTACTGGTGAATCAATGTTGTAGAAGATGACAGTGTTTCCATGGACCAGGTACAATGATCACACACTGAGTCCCAATTACACTTTGTATATCAAGAATAAATCATATTTTTACAATTATTGCATGAGAGGAGGTAGAAATATTTTATTCCAACTTCATGGACAACGGGTTTTTGCTGCAAAAGTCACTTTTGTTTCAGTTTTCTCTATTTTGTTATGATTGAATTGATTGAATTTACTCTGAGGTTTCATGAACATCCACATGATCAGTGAATTAAATATAGGAAAATATATTCACCTTTCCAAAATAATTCTTTTATTTATTTGACAAAAATAGCTTTTATGCCTAAATCATCAAATTTCTGTTTCCTGAAAAATCTTTTTTAAAAAGTAGCTTAAGGGATATTTTCGGAAAGTGACAATGTTTACTTTTACACACAAAACGCAGAAGATAATATTATAATACAGTAAAACATGAGGAAAAATAATTTGGAAGTTGCCACAAAATTAATTCTTGGTCTTTAATTTATTTTTAATTTATTTTATTTTACCTTTATTTTATCAGGTAAAATGTTTGAGAACCAATTCTCATTTACACACATGATCTTAAGTGTTAATATTATTATTATTTTTTTTAATTTCCAGTGAAGAAGCTGTTGAAAGCCATCCCATCTCTGAATGATAAGATCTC
Source organism: Ostorhinchus cyanosoma (assembly GCA_029814465.1). Classification (NCBI taxonomy): domain Eukaryota; kingdom Metazoa; phylum Chordata; class Actinopteri; order Kurtiformes; family Apogonidae; genus Ostorhinchus; species Ostorhinchus cyanosoma. The sequence continues at coordinate 17,152,871 of JAPTYQ010000010.1, forward strand.
CGAAGTGGAAAATCTGACCTCGCAGTTCTCACCTTTAAACAACATAACTGAGAACATCAAGAAAATCAAAGATCTCATCGAACAAGCGCGCGATGCCGCTAACAGGGTGAGTGTCTGCTCAGTAAATACACATATTTACCACCGTACTATTCATTCTACAAACACACCTGCCCACTCTTTCCTCGCTGATGACGTTAATGTCCGTCCTCCAGATTGGAATCCCAATGAAGTTCACAGGCGAAGGCCACGTGGAGCTGCGTCCTCCGAAGGACCTCGAGGACCTGAAGGCCTACACTGCTCTGGCTCTGTTGCTGCAGAGGCCTGAAGGCAGAGGAGATGGAAGACGAAGACGCAGACAGACCAGGGGCAAGGAGGACATGTTTGTTATGTACCTCGGCAATAGAAACGTAAGTTCATAAAGCGATTTAAAAAAAAAATCCCCTAATTAATCTTATCTTGGTAAAAAATGAGTTTGCAATTCTACATGTTGCATCTACATATTGTATCTTGCAGCCTAATAAGAACTACATCGGTATGGTTCTGAGGAAAAACACGCTGTACGGTGTGTACAAACTCAACGGTGTCGAGCATGTGATTAAAACGGGTTACATCACAACATCAACATCTGAGCAGGCCAAGTTTGATAAAGTGGACCTACGCAGGTAAACCCACATCTGACCATCGCGTGTTTTTTTTTTTTTATCCAACCTGCAAAAATAATTAACATGCATATTTTCCTCTTTGTCTGACATAGAATTTACCAAGATGCAGAACTGATCCTGACCAAAGATTACTACTCGTCCACACCTGTAGCCCCCATCCACAGTGCAGCAAAAGGGGAGGACTCCCAGAACCTCTTGGACCCCAATGACATTGTTTTCTATGTCGGAGGCTACCCTGCCAACTTCACAGTGAGCTTCTAAAAATAGCATTTAGCCTGATTATTGGGAACTGCCCTTGTATTACATTTGCTAACCTTTCTGTATTGTCCTCCTCAGCCTCCAAATTCTCTAAATTACCCCATGTACACTGGCTGCATCGAGTTCGCCTCCTTCAATGACAGAGTGGTCAGTCTGTATAATTTCCAGAATGCAGATAAAATCAATGTGGAAACGCCCTGCAAGAGGTAGGTACCAATATGTGTTAAGTGATTTTTTTTTTTTTTTTTTAGCTTTATTGCTATGTCTCCTGTGACCATGTTAGCATCTGTTAGGACTAGTCTAATATGTGAGCTGCTTTAGTCTTGTTTTTGACATTATTATAGGACATAGGAAGGGTGAAACACACATGAGCATAATATTTTAATTTGTACTTCTGTTGCAAAGAGGATATTCCTGATGTGAAATGTTACACACACATTTTTGGTAATTTAATGCATTCATTTGACATTTTTCTGACTTTTTTTTTATGCTTTTCTCTCTGATTATTTTCTCTATAAAGGCATGTGAGTCAAGTGGACTCTAATTACTTTGAAGGTACTGGATATGGTAAAATTAAGATACTTAAAACGCAAAATACGCTCCTCGTCGACATGACCATCTACAGTCGTGCAGAAAACGGCCTGCTCTTTTATATCGGAACTGAGGTGAGTTATTACATATTTGATTCTTTTATAAACTTTACTTTCTGGTTCACTTTTGATTCAAATAAAGGCTCTCTTTGCAATACTAATATATATATTTTTTTAACATAGGAGAAATACTTTGCTGCGACAATTGAAAAGGGTGTTGTTTATCTACGTAGTAATGTCTTCAACGATGCAGCTCCACATTCCAAAAACAAAATATTCCCGGTAAGTGATCCATTTTTTAATATATTTCAATATTTTCTACCGACACTAGTAAATAACACAGGTGGAGAAAAAGTATTTTGAACTGCATTTGGCATTTCTTTTCATTCCTCAGATGAAAAACGACTGGACGGACGTTCTCGTCGTCGTTACCAGTCGTGGAACAATTAACATCCGCATCGCAGGCGAAAGTGTTTCGGCCAAAGCTGAATACAATCACAACGACTTTAAAGAATGCTATGTTGGTGGTGTACCCCAAGAAATAAGGGAGATGTAAGTGATAATTAATTTTCCTTTAAATCACTCTCCGCATTGCATATGTATTAATAATAAATTTTTTTTTTCCAATTTTGCAAGAATAATTAACAATAGATTTTCTGTCCCCACAGACATAACATCACCTCGCCACCATTGAAAGGATGCTTGAAGAATCTGAAGCTGAATAAACTCTTTAAACCTTTCGACGAGCAAGTGGGCATCAGTAAAGGATGTCCCAGGGATTCTTTGGTAGGACGTTTACTTCAGCTTCTCTTAATCATTTTATAAATGGGCTTGTAAAGTCAGCTCAGGTCTAAACCAGACTGTATAATTAAGCGGCTCATTCTTGTCTAGGTTTCCCGTAAAGCAGAATTCAGTTTGGAGAGCTCCCTGTCGGCTAATCTGGTTGGATTTAGTCTGACTGATGATGTTACCGTCTCCCTGGGATTCAAGAGCACAGAGAATCAGGGTCTTCTCCTGCAGGACAAACAGCTGGTTAGTGCTTGATTTTACTCTGAAGTCAAATTTTTTTTTTTAATAGAACTCAATCCGTTACTTAACCTTCTTTCTGTATTTTCCAGGCTAACGGGTTGAATCTTGCTTTGGATAATGGCTACGTGACGCTCCAATTTAATGACAAGATGTGGAAGTCAAACAGACAGTACAATGACGGCCAGTGGCATTATCTGACTGTAACCAGAAGAGGTCAAAGGTATAAAGGAACATATTCAATTTATACTAATATTAGTGTTTTCTTAGTGTGACTGTGTTACAACAACACACCTGGCAATTTGTAGCTGAAATCGAATATTAAATTAAAAAACTGAGCAATGACGTCACTATGTTGACTTTTACAAACAGGGTTGACTTCCACATCGATGATGAAGATAAGGGTCGAGAGCAGAGCGGCGGTGCAACCATACCTGACACAAGTGGCGCCCTGTTCCTCGGAAAAGACACGTTCAAAGGCTGCTTGTCCAACCTCTACACGAGACGGTAATCTCACAGTCGTTCAAGCTTGACTGTTCTTTAATGTTATTACAGGAGGTGAATTTTGTACTATGTTATTTTAAATATTGTTCTATTTGCAGGCCGACTAATCTGTACAAAGCTGAGGACTTAAGTAACTTCCAGGCTTCAGGGGACGTCCTTCTGGATGTGTGTACCGCCCACAGTCCCATCCAAATGATGCTGGACCGCACATCTAAGAGGGTGAGGGTTTGATTTATACGACCAGAAACTGGGATTGATTTATTCCAGCAGTTTCAATTATTTTGCCAATAAGTGACTATCCTGCCAATAAATGAGGATGTTGATCTGTTTGTTGCAAATTCATCTGATTTCACCTGAAACTATGTAGATTTGTCTTTTAAGGCAGAG